>JAGVVM010019403.1:0-21556 GCA_019149425.1 Psidium friedrichsthalianum
AAAAGGAAGAAGAGGAACTTGGAGTTTGACCGTTGACCAAATATGGTTGACGTAGACTTCCATTCCAAGTTGAAGTTGGTTTCCATGGATGAATATTAGATATTCCCTCTTTCGGGTCAGTTTGGTTTGGGTTTATCACGTGTGAATGTTGCTAACTAATCTAAGTTTATTTTTCACTAGCAATTAATTGTATTTATATTAAATTTCTTCACTGATTTTGGCATCTCTAATCTTGTTAAAAAATATTCCTTAAACTGTCGAAAAAATTTAATTTTTTCATTATTTTTTCTAAAATAAAAAGGAAGCAGGTGACAAATGGAAGGCTTTGCCAAGATCATTCAACTAAAACGAAAATAAAAGGAAAACAAGAGAGATTAAGTGATTGGCATACAAGCAAGGAAGGTCATGCACATTCCTTTATTGTTCAAGTTTCACACCGAATACGTGCGAATTTTGTCTGTCAAACGTCACTTTATTTTGCATTTATTCTTTTTTATCTATATTAGAAAGACCAAATTTTTTGTTTCATATCTATACAAGCAAAATGAACAAGTGTGTGGTGTGTTCAAAATATTGAGATCTATAAAACATTAAGCAAAAAATGGAGGGAACTATACACAACAGCATATATAGAAGGAGAAGAATATTTGAGGTGCGGTTGTTTGGAGAAAAATGAATAATTTGAAAAAATTTTCCTAAAATTGATCAATTATATGCTTGAACTAATTAGCCAATGCAAAAAAATTTCATGTTGACGACAATTTGAAATAGACAAACAATCTAAAACTTCTGTATAGCGACTACATATGAATGGCCAGAATATCATCACGCTCATGAATCTAAAGAAATGACAGGAACAAGAACAACCTTGGATTTCGCCAATGCATCATCCCTCCCTATAGCCTCTTCAATTAACGCCACATGATCCTGCAAATCCTTAGCAGAAGGCCGGACCTCGTAGAACCCATAAAACCAGACTGAGAAAAAGCAAAATCAGAACACGTGAATATGTCAACGCAAAATCAGCACCAGCCGCATCCTCGCCGTCCTCCCATTGCTCCACCTCACCGGCAGGACGGAAAACGAGATGGCTCGTCATGGTGGTCCTCGAAGCACGACGTGGAGAGACTCTTTCTGGCAAGATCTCGGCCTTGTTGGAGGAGGAGGAAAATCTGCAAAAAGGGGGAGGCAATTCGGAAGGCAGTGACGTGACTGACGATGAAGTAGGTTTGGGTTAGTTATGGCGTACGCATAAAGGGGGAGGCAATTCCCGAACTGCACGGATGGGATTATGCCCGAGACCGAATTGGTCCCGAGTAATAATCGGATCAGGCTTACACAGCCTTGGTGCTAGTTGGTTTTCGGGCTCTAAGCCTAAAAAGCCAGGAAACCCCAAACGATGACCCACACATGTTGTAGGAAAATGAGTATATAAATACATATATAGTAATAACTCTAGAGAAAGCCATATAGTATATCTGTGGTTAATCAACACCACTTGAAAATAACATGGATGAGGCGGGTTCGAGAGAGGGAGAAAGAGATTGAAGGTTAGTGGTCTTACTAGATTGATTAAATCCTATGAAATGAAATTCAACCAATGAAGGAAAAACGAATATCTATTGAGGCAAGAAATCATATAAGTTGCATCTTGTGTTCTCTATTTTGTTTTTCATCCAGTTGTGTTGGTTTACTTGGAAATTCTCTAAAAAAATTTCTTTTTAGAGATGTGATAGTATGTTCCCATTGTGTGTTGCGTTGATGACTACTTGAGGCAAATGCGACATTCTGATCATTCTCTCAACTCATTGTGGGCTGATCGTGCCACCATCATGGCTCATTCATTCCCAAGGCATGATCTCATCTTAACGAAGGGACTCATGGATTCGTCAATTCCTAGCGAACTCGACTACCTATTCATTCTCTATGGCTGCTAGGGGTGAGTAAGACGAACCAATTGAACTAAAAATTGGTTGGGCCGGACTGAATTGACCGATTGGGTCTGGTTTTGGAGATTATCAATCGGTCCTTGGTTCCTCAAGGTGAAACCATTATCCAAGCAGTCCAATTCCCGATTCTAAGGGGGAAAACTGGGCTATCCAACCGGACAGATAATTTTTTTTTTTATTTAAAAATGATAAAAATGTTGAAGAAATAAGAGGAGCCATTTCATATGATGAAGATAATGACTTTACAGCATGTGGGAGCCATTTCATATACATATATATTAGTCGCTCCTCTTTGGGCATGAATAGTGATGATTTTAATTCCATTTGAGAATTGTTACATTTTCCTTGATGAGATGTTTATATGACAGTGGTTTCCCAGACTTTTTAGCATGGTGAGGCATTGTTGTCACTTGTCATAGACGAAAGGTGGCTGTATGTGTTGTGTGCTTGATTGTTGGTCATGGCGAAAATGAAATTCAAAGTGTTATGATGATCACGGGAACTCAATATGTTGGTTTCTTCAAAAGGGCCATTGTTTATTAGTTCAACTAGACCGCCCGGGAACTGAACCAACTTAGACCATGCTCAGACCTAATGGCCGCTTGGATCAACCATGACCCATGCACTCGGCCATGATGCTTCGTGAGGGGGGCACGCGATGCACGAGTCATCTATCCATCCATCTTTGTATGGAGGTGCTCTATTTGTTGCCATTAGTAATCATATCTTGTGAATCCACGGTTTGTTTCATTATAGAGCTTGGAAAAGAATGAGGAATCACAATATGTTGATTAGCAAACAGCAATTGAAGCTCTGCATTGGATTTCTCTCCGAGAAACCTAGATATTAATTAAGATTGATTTGTTGAAACTTAATTTGCTTTGCATCAATGAAGAGAAAAACTGAGTGTTTATTAAAGAAAGGCAACATACAAGTTACATCTAATGTTTTTTTGACCCAGTTGTGTCGAACTCCATTGTTGAGGACAACCTCGTTGTCCCTAAGAGATTCCTCAACAGCCAAGTTGACAATTTTGAGGGGGTGAAGAAATAAACTGAATCAAAAGCCGACCAAAGCAAATCGCAGAAAAGAAACTCACTTTGGCTTATGTTGAATACCTCTTTTTTTTCTTCTCCTTTTCCTTTCTTCTTCACACCTTGCTCCAATAGATATTGGACTTGTGGCCTTTTCATCGGTGCAACTGCAAGGTGTAAAAAAAGAAAGGAAAAAAGAAGCCGGTTTGCTTGGGGCTGAGTGAATGGGGGTTCAATCTATAAGCCTCCGGTAGATTCTCCAAAGTCATAGACTTTTCTCAATGCCTCATCAACTACTTATAGGATAAGATTCTCTAAAATTAAGGATAACAATTTACAATTTAAGATTACCCTCAAAGATATGGACTTATTCGCACAATTAATTTGGACGGCTACGATGAATCTCCCTTTGCTCCTTTTGTTTAAATATAAAAAACATTGGTCCATGTAACAATTTCAAAGATAATCCATAAAATTATATATCTTAATATCCTCAGAGCTTGGCGTCAATGTTGAACAGAAAAGTTTTAAACTCAAAATTTGATTATATTTATTTTGTTATATCGTAACGTAAAAAGTAACATCATCTTTTGAATTATGATCTAATGGATTTCTATTTGTGTTCTAATTAAATATTAAGTGATGATTCAAGAATCAGTTAGCTAATCAATAGAGAGAAGTTACAATAGTGCAAGTCATACACCGAGTGGATTATTGGTCACATGTACGTGTAAAATAAAGTTAGTTCTGATTGTCAAAACCCCATAAATATCACGAAACGATTAGAGAGATTATATACTTGCCATTCAGCCTATAAAAGAAGACAACTAAAAAATCAAAGGCACGAAAAATAATGGTTTTCATGCATCAATACTAATACACCAAAAATATGAAAATTACCCCGATGATGAGTAAAATCTAAATACTCCAAAATTTATAAATAAATAACAAAAATAAACCCGAGTCACATCATCAACCTAATTATGTATAAACAGTTTGCAAATCAATGTCGATAAGAGATGGGTTTGCTCCGTTCTTCTCCATTTTTGCTCATTTCCTTTCGACGGTGCCGTTCCGTCAGTCGATTTTGGTTTCACGGTGAAGCCAAAATATTTCTCTAGCATAGTCATCAAGTAGGGAATAGCAGGGCTACCATCCTGATTGTGAACCTCCTTGATTATCTGGAGAGCGGTCTTTCCACCATAAGTATTCTCTCCGTTGCCATCGTCTCTTAGTCTGTTCATGAGCGTGACCGAAGACTGTGTAGAACGATATTATTGTTGTCATGTCATGGTGGAGGAGTAGAGTTTCATTGGGAAGATGCAACCAGAATGCTAGTCGTTTTGAGACATAATTAACTAAAAGAATCTAACTATGGAGCTATGAAGAATTCCATTTATTTGGTCAAGAGGATTTCATACTCATAATTACGTGATTCAATCCTAATAGGCAAAGGTTTTCTAATCTAGTGACTCATAGTATAAGTCGTTCTTTAAATGATCGAAGTCCCTATTGGTTTAAAAAAACTCAATTTGATTATCACCATATGGATTTCTTTGGCCATGCTTCTTACATACTTTATCATATCAAAATGGGAGCACAAGGATGCCTCAAGTGCCAATATTTGTGTACGACGCTCATATTAGTGCTAATATATTTTTGGGATCACTTAAGTGCCAAATCAGAGAAAAAATGATCACTTTAGTGCTAATGCCGAGAAATTCCGGTGACCTCACCGGAGTTGGCACTTAAATATTTATTTTCAAAAAAATGACGCTTAAGTGATCCAAAAAACAATCACTTTAGTGCCAAATTGGAGAAAAGACAATGAATTTAATGCTAATGACAAGAAATTCCGGCCAACAGCAAGAAATTCGGCGACTTTATTAGAGTTGGCACTTAAAATATCGTTTTTCAAAAAAATTAACATTTAAGTAATTAAAAAAAAATTGGCACCAAAGTGAGTATTGTACATAAATTTGACACTTAGGCTCGGTTTGTTTCATGAAAAATAACTTCATAGAAAATGTTTTTAAATTTCCGGCGTTTTGGGGGCGAAAAATAGGCTAATCCTGAAAAACACTTTCCTCTTATGAAAAAATCTCTTTGAAAAGTGTGGAAAACATTTTCCTCATTTTTCTTCCTTATTTCCTTTCACACTTCTTTCTTTTTCTTTTCGTTGTTCCTCCTTCGCTGTTGTTCCTTCCTCAGCAGCGCGATCGCCAGTAGCCGTCGTTGCCAGTCGCGCTAGCCGCAGATCACCGAAAATCAATTCCTTGACAAACAATGTTGACACCTAAAATTTTGATTTCAATTTATATATATTGCACACAAATTGAGAATTAATTCTCACAAAAATATTTCCTCATGCATTGCATCTTGCATCATTAGCGGAGGCCACGATCCATTTGACATTTTCCAATCTTTCTTTGGTGGAAGTCCTTTCGGTGGTGGTGGAAGACAATCATCATTCCATTTTAAGTGGGAGGCAAGTAGGGACACTCCATGATGGCCATGGGTTTGAACCCATTTTCCTACCGAAGTGTCGTGAGCAACAATGCAAGATGGCATTTGGTGGGTGTGGTAATGATTAAAGTAAGTTAGACATGATGAATGGACAAATTTGCTTTCGGTGATTGGAGCACTTTAATGATGTTAGAGAGCCAATTGAGTTTCCCATGTAATGAGGCCATGCAATTGAATAGAAGGGGGGGGAGGGGGATTTTTTTTTTTTTTTGGAGCAGATGAGGGAAAAGACACGGGAAAGAGGGGAGAGAATCCTCGGCTGAGTTGCTTCCATATGGTCTCGTTCACGTGCTGCCAATAGTCATGCCAAAACAGCCACTATCTCGACGTCACGGTCGTTTCACCACCGGTTCTTGCAACTCTGACGACCCTCAGTCCTTGCTTTCTTCATCCGCCGTAAACGATGCATCAATCTGACATCCGAAGTTACCCATCTGAGCCGTTGGAGAGCTACTTTCCAGGGGGTTTGTTTTTGCGGTCCAGTCCAAGATCCTTGCTGTTTCGGCGTTTAAGAGAGGGGTCATTCAGCCCCATTCGCTCACTACTTGCCGTTCAAGCTCTTTACCGATTGGTATCCAAGTTTGCTGCACTTTGGTTTACTTTCATCGTTGTTTTGACCTTGTTTCTGCTCGAACAGCTCATTGTCAAAGAAGTGAGCTTCACTTGAGAATCCTCTAGGCGTGCATGGAATTCTCCTCTAGTTGATCGGTCAAAGGAGTTCGCTCGGTGTCCAAGTTAAGTTCAAGAATCGAACCAGGTAATGGAAGTTTTCAATTCATTGATTGGATTGTCAATGCATGTATGATGATTGCTCATTTTCGCACAAAAGTGAACTATTTTGTCGAAGTTTGGTCATTGATTATCATCTAGGTTATGATAAATTCCCGAATTGAGAAACACGAATACTCAAATTTTCCCTCTTGCAAAAATTTGGAATCTGAGCACGCTCTATTGATTGGATTTCATGCTAATTGGATGATTTTGGGTTAATTGCATAATGATGAATCTTGGCAAAAATAAAGAAGGATCACATTCTGTTGGGATTTGGTGGTTTGAGTTTTCTGGAGTATTGAATTTTGTTTGAATCCGTGGATGAATTTCAATGTTATTTGGATTTGTGGATAGTTAGTGTCGTGGATGAGCATTGTTCAGGAGGAGCATTGATCTTTCTTCAAATCTATGGATAACGTTGAGTTTAGTGCTTCCGAAAAAATTTCTATAAAAAATCTCATGGGATAATTGCTTTATATATATATATATATATATATTGAAGATACAAGTTTGGGCAGATAAGGTATGAATCGCTCTTGGATTTTCAGATTTGATTTAATGTCTTTAAAAGTCGGAGGATATCTAAATCAATTGGAAACCTGAAGACATCGGATAAGCTTTGATTTAATCGATCATATCTTTCAAAATCTAGGAAATTATCTCATACGCTTCGTAAAAATTCTAAGAGATAATCTTTCTTGAATTAAGAAGATATGATCCGTTATGAGTAGGGTCTTATACCCTTCAAGATTTCGGCAATCTCTTCGCCTTGGCCGAAAATTACCTTCAAGCATTTTATACTATAGTTTAAGTCAAATATCTTTATAATATTGTTTGAGTATAGTACATGCTCCCTTGTGTCTTTGTCCTCGGATATATGCATTATGGATGACCATCCGACTTCACTCTCGAGATACATTCATCCGCACAAATGAAATTATCCATCTCATCCCATAACTTTGGGACCGGACGACAAATTTCATTTAAATTCACCATCTGACCCCACCCTCGGGGTACGATGTGAATAAATTCCTTTATGACCCTAAACTTTGGGTACGAAGCAAATTCATCAAAAAATTCGGATCATAAGGTGTACGATACTCACGGTTTATTAAACTTTTTTTGACTCTGTTTTCATAAAAAAAATCACAAAAAGAACATCAAATCATGATCTAAAATGGAATTAAATATCAAGATACCTTTTAATATAAAATTAGACTTTGAGTGATCAACTTCTTAATTTATATTAATTGTTATCAACTTTCGGATCATCTTTTATTCTTGCCTTTTATTTAATCCGAAAATATTAAAAAAAAGTCATTCATGCAGATTTCATATAGGGTCGGTCATGCATAATTCATGTTACCATTGTCATTCATGCATTGTTATTCATGTCATATGGGTAGATTTGCATTCTTCGCATGTTTAGTGTGCATTAAAACTTATATCATGTCACTTTTTTATAAAAAAAAAATTAGCATACATTCTTTTTCATTCATATTATTTTGCATATCATTAGAATCCATATTTTTTGGGCATTTAACTTAAAGTTTTCTTTAGACATCATGTTTGTCATATAGTTTAGAATGCAGAGCATCATGTAGTTTCATGTCATAACTGCACTCATGTAGTTGCATTCGCATTGCATTCATTATTTCAAGAAAATCCAAAAAAAAAAAAATTGCACCTTGATTTTCAAAGAAATCAATTGAATTTGCCAATTCAAGAAAATTTTTCACAAAAATGGTACCGAAAGGGTGTTAATTAAAAAATTAAAATAATCAAGTCCCCGAATTTGAATCTCTGGTTAGCAGAAAATAAAATATTCTTTCGATACTTTATTTAAGTTTCTAATCTACCTACCAAAAAAGATTAGTGGCGACTCCGAATTTAAATCATTTGAACATGAACCTAAGTTGCAACTTGGTAGAGCTTAAGAGAGCTTGGGATAGGTTAGTCAATTCATTTAATTAATCTAGTAATCCATTAACTTGAGAATTTCTTAATTTTAGGTCGCGACCAATGATGGAAATTTTTTTCCAGTTCATTTTTAAGTATTAGCCAAATACTGAAAAATATTATTATTTTCTTGAAAAATAACTTCCTGGAAAATATTTTCTAAAAGTATCATATTTTCCGTAAAACAAACGGAGCCTTAAGGTGTCCTTTACCTCAAAATGGGATTCTTTTTCACTAAATAAACTAACCAATGTTTGCAAATAGGCCTCCTGAAATAGATGGGTCCCATGGGGTTGAGGCGTAGGTCAAGCGTAATTCAACTATTAAAATTAGCTCATAAAAGAATTTAATTGATTAATTTTCAATCCGACGCGGGTTAAGGTTTCTTTCTTCATATCCCTAATGTTTGGCCATCTTTAAACCAACAATGTATATATTAATCAATTAAAGTGAATATTACTCGCTTGGAGTCGTGTCACGTGACTCAATTCCATGTGAAGTTATCATTAACTTCCTTTCATTGTTCACTCTACGGTGTGCTCTAGAACATAACTATGTTGATGAACAAATATTTTCCTGAATAGTTTAAGGATTTGGATTCCAAAAGAGAGTAACTCTATGGAGATATTGCGAATGACTAGACAAAGTCGTTTAAAAATGTTTATTGAGTATGTTATATAGATCGTGGATATATTTTGTGGGGGAAGATAGGAGAACACTTTGCTTCATACATCAATTAATATTTATAGTAGATACTTGATTTGATTTACCAGATGAAAAATTAAACCAACATTACTGAATGAAGAATGCTATTGCTGAGAATGCAATAAAAAAAAAAAAATGAACGTCATGGGAGGCAAGCGTAATCTTCGGTGAGGAAGAAGGGGAATTGGTTAGCTGCCCTGCTGACCAAGTCGCGGATAGGTCACTTGTGGAACATGAGATAATCATCGATGATACTCAAGCGCCCTCAATTCTCAACGATTCACATGAGAAGGAAGCATGTAATGAGGGAGCTCTTGAAAAGCATTGTTTTATGAAATTGATGCATTTAAATTATGGTGGGCTAACGGTCTTATCCGAGGGTGTTGACATTTGAATTTTGTCGAGAAATCCAATCGCTTATTTTTGGAAAATAGAAAAATAGAAAAAAAAAACAACAAAAGAATTACAGTAGTTAAAAATAGATAAATAAGTGGAACATCAACTTCGGGAAGGGCGATTCTCAATAACAGATTCAGTTTTGGGTTCACAGAAAATCCTCTCGGTTTTGGGGAATTTGGGGGGATTTTGATCTCTCTCCGTCATCTTCGGTGGCCGGATCAGATCACCATCATCTATCTTGGTTTTTGCATCCATAAATCTCCAAGTGACGAGAGGCGCTCTCAAGACTTGTTGACTGGAGGAGTCGATTTTGGGAGGGGAGAAAAAAAACCCAAGATCGAGATGGATCATCCATTACATAAACATTGGATCGAAGTCCGAGAAGAATGAAGAGCTTTGGAAATTCGTATGGGGCTTCTTCCTGGATGTCGATCATCTGTGACAACCACTCCAAAACTTCGGTCTTCTATTCCATCCCCGTTCATGGCCATCGGAACCAGGTAAACAGTGGAACTTGCCAAGTGTTTTTGCTGAACTTGCTCTCTTCATGTTATTATATAAACGGTGCCTTTGGTGATATCCTGTTCACGGCCTCAAAAGGAGTAAGAATCCTAGATATTTCTTCCTTGTAATGTAGTCAAGTCACCGGGTTTATCTCGTCCATTCTTCATATTCAATGTCCGTAATGCCATATTGAGATTTTGGTGATCTTGGATGGACGTGGAAGGAGATGTTTGTTTCGGATATCGGAAATCATCGTTTGGTAATGGACGTGACAGCCGGTGGCAAAGGCAGGTTAGTGCTGATGACTAGAGGTTTCGGCCAGCAAACGTCGATGGCCTTTGACAATACTGGGTCGGATCTAATAAGGTGGGGTTTAGTTAATGGGCTAAGAGGCCGGATTGGAGAATCTATGGGCTGGGCAACATTCGGACTGAGACTGGGCTTGGGATTTGGTTCAAATTTAAGACCTGAAGATCCGGGTCAAACCCATATATTCAGATCGGGTCTGCTAACCCGATCCGAGTCGTCATTTCCAGAATTAAAAGATAATAAAAGTAAAATCTTAAAAGATTTTTTAAAAATAAAAAACCAATTAAAATAATAAAAACATTACGAAAATTCCATAAATTAACAAAATTAGGAAAATGCTTAGAAAATAGATTTTGAGGACTTTAATAAACATTTTAGGTTTAGCGGAGAAATGTGAAAAGGCATGGATAAAAATTGAAGAAGCTCATACGGCTTTACAATACGGTGTCGTGTGTTTTTAGTGGCACATGTTAGGTGGCTCTTTGTGCATTTCATTTTTGATGTCATATGATTCCACATTTTCAATACGTTGATTATGCTTTCCTTTTTAGAAAGATTAGGATCAATCTTAATGCTCATAATTAGTAAAAAGACTGGACACTTTAATGATTTCTAGCTAACCACGGTACGCTAGTGGCGATAGCTTGATTAGAATTCTCACGGTTCATTCCGCTGAACACAAGTTCTTAGAAAATATTTTTTGGATTTTCCGGTGTTCGGGTCACAAAAAATAAAGAAGTTAAGGAAAACATTTCCCTAGATGGAAACAACACATTCAAAAGTGGGAAAATAATTTTCTCTTTTTGAGAAGTGAAAATCGTTTACCTTTGAGACCAATCTCTATCTTCTCTCTCTCCACATGCTTCGGATTTTTTAATAGTTTTTTTGTTTGAATAGTTTTTTATTCTCTTATTTTCTTTCTTTTGCTTTTTTTTTCCCTTCCTTTGCCGATCACTGCCAACAACAACTGTCCTTTAACTTACGAAAGTCCTTAGTCTTCCCAAAGAGATTGCCGCTTATTTTCTTTAGAAGCTCTTCCAACCTTATGTAAATTGCAAAGGGTTGCTCTTAACTCTGATATAGCCTACTCAAAATGCATCATGTTTGCTTACTCTCTGAAGAAGCATTTACCTAAATTTTTGACATGACAATAGGAAAGAATATGACTAGCTCCCTAAAGAGGCAAAATGGTAAAAACGGCACTTGTGGTAGTAAATGGAGATTCCACTCCTTCCCTAAACATGAACTAGCAATCAGCAAGAGCCGTAATAATCAACAAAGTAGTTAGTATGGTGTGGTGAAACTTGTTTAAGATTATAAACGAATAGAAGATATAACCAATAGGAATTCTTGCTGCTACTTTTACAATAGACAAAAAACTTCCTCGATCAATTTAAAGAATGATAGACTATGCATATAAAATGTCCCTCACTCCTTTCTTAATCTCAAAGGAAGTGTAAAGAAGAATATTTAGTTCCAATTCTATTGTGAATAGTGTCCAACTTCCATTTATGTTTTCATTTCAGTTAGGTCAGATCTTGGTCATGGAATTTTTCTAATTACTAAAAACATCTACCAGATTGGAGGGAGAAATAGAGATATCATAAGCCAAGAGAAATTAGTTTGTGCTCTCGTATTAGCTTATCATCTAGTGATACAACATTATGATCAATGCAAACACAGACTCTAGTGTCATAACCCTATAACTTGCCAAAAAGCCAACAAAATGGTGTTTCTTGAAGACCTAGGCCTTCGATTGTTCTTATTACTAAATAATCGATAGTCTATGCTGACCATTTTAACTGCATATCCCGTGAAGCCTAGAGGGATTTCTCTAATAGGTAAGGTAGGATAAGGCAAAGCCAGTTTCCTTTGAGGATCACAGCCTTCAAACTCTCCTTTGTGTGGGCAATCAAAAGTTAAATTCAGACGAATGAGGAAATGCTTTCGACAACTCAATTAAGTTGGTTAAGGTATATGATCTCCCATAACATTAAATATTATCAAATAAAAATACCACTTTTGTACCTTATTTCCTCAAGACATATGATATGGAATTCACCACCAATAGTCTTACCAAGTTTAGCTGCTTTTGAATAAACAACATTTTGGAGATCATTTTCACCCTTTTTGTCATATGTTTCAAGACTAGCTCAGAGTTTGTACACACAATCCCAAGCATTTGATCTTCATCTAGATACTTGGCTAAGATGCTCTAAATGGAAAATGCAGTTTTAAGTTTCGGTTTGTCTAAAAGCTAGAAAATGGGGATTCAAAACATCGAACAAGTGGGTCGGATAGAAGGGTAAGTGACACTTTACCTACTAAAGTCAATATTGTAAATTGTTCCAAGAAGTGCGACCACACTAATGATGCCATCTCTAGATCTTCTATGTGGTCCTTCTGGAGGAAATTTTCTAATAAGTTTATAGAAAACAAAAGCTGCAGGGCCATCTCCATTTTCCATATGTTCTCTATAAACTTATTAGAAAGTTTTTTTTCCAGAAAGGCCACCTAGAAGGTTTAGAGATGGCATCATTGTTGTGGTCCCACTTCTTGGAACAATTTGCAATAGTAAGCTTAGCGGGTAAAGTATCACTTACCCTTCTATCTAACCCACTTGTTTGATATTCTAAATCCCCTTTTCCATCTTTTAGACAAATCGATACTTAAAACTGCATTTTCCATTTCGAAGGTTCTTAGCCACGTATTTGGGTGAAGATCTAATGTTCAGGATCGTGTGCACAAACTCTAAGAGGGCATTTAGTCTCGAGACATGACAAAAAGGAAATTGATCTCCAAAATGTTGTTTATGCAAAATTAGCTAAACTCGGCAACACTATTAGTAGTGAATTCTGTATCATATGTCTTGAGAAAATAAGGTACGGAAGTGGTATTTTTGTTTTGTAACATATAGTGTTATGGAAGATCATTTACCTTGACCAACTTGATTGAGTTGTCAAAAGCATTTCCTCATTCATTTGAATTTAAGTTTTGGCAGTCCATACTTTGGAGAGTTTGAAGGCTGTGATCCTTAGAGGGAACCAGCTTTGTCTTATCCTACCTTACCCTGGGGAGAAATCCCTTTAGGCTTCATAGGATATACAGTTAGCATGGTTGACATAGGCATCGATCATTTGGCAATAAGAACAACTATAGGCTTGGGACTTCAAGAAACATTGTTTTATTGGTTTTTTGGCAAGTTACAAGTTTACGACACCAGAGCCCTATGTCTGCATTGCTCATAGTGCTATATCACTGGATGATAGGCTGGTATGAGAGGACAGATTGATTTCTTGGCTTCTGGTCTCTCTATTTCTCCCTCTAATCTTCCAAATGTTTTAAGTAATTAAAGAATTTCTGTAACCAAGATCTAACCTAATTGAAATGAAAAGAGAAACGGAGGTTGGTTATTACTCATGATAGTAAGTGATCAAACTAAATATTCTTCTTTACATTTTCTTCAAGATTGAGAAAGGAGTAAAGGGACATTTTAGATGCATAGTCTACCATTCTTCAAATTAATCACAAAAGTTGTTTCTTTATTGTAAAAGCTACTACAACAGTAAGAATTCTTGTGGGTTGTTTCCTCCATTCATTTATAATCTTAAACAATTGAATATTACGGCCCTAGGACCCAATTGCTAGTTCATGTTTAGAGGAAATTCCATTTACTGCCACAAGTTACCTTTTCACCATTTTGCCTATTTAGGAAGCCAAACATATTCTTTCCTGTTGTCACGTCTAAAATTCAGATAAATGCTTCTCTCAAGATGTAGATTGAGGAGGCTATATTAGGACTTTCGTAAGCTAAAGGACACGTCATACTAGGATGTATGAACACTCTATAGGAAGCTCTCGTGCCGGTGTCTGACAAGTGTCCCACATTCTCCAATAAGTGATAAACTCTTGTGACACACCAGTGACATGAGCGGTCAAAATCCTAACATGTTGTTATGCATGGGATCAATTTTGAAAATTATCAATATTTTAGTAGTAAAATTAGAAATCTATCAAAATCGAAAAGCCTCCACCTAATCACCCTAATTATACAAATCCTAATCATAGCTTTCTCTCAGATGACATCTCTCCTTGGCCTCTTGCAATTTTATGTTAAAAGCACTGTTGCAAGAAGCTGTAACACATGCATCTTACCAGGAACTAGGGCTAGCTTACTATTATGAGGTAACGAGCAAAGTCTATTGCTTAATTTTCACTAGTTTGGCTTAAATGGGCTACATTTCTTTTGTTTAAATCTCTAGTGCCACCTCTAAAACCAAACTAGTGACAATTAAGTAAGAGACTTTGCTCTTTACCTGATAATAGTGATCTCACATTTAAACCAATGACAATTAAGCAACATACTTTGCTTATTACCTCATAACAGTAGGCCAGCTCTTGTTCTTGGCAAAACACATGTGTTATTGCGTCTTGCAACGTTGCTTTAAACAAATGCCGTGTACCCAATTTTGACTCCAAAGTTGCAAGGTCTATAGTTGACGAGATGAACGAATGCAGAGATGCACCATTAATAGCTTTGACAACAGTTGAAAGCTCAACTTTAGCGTCGATTCTAAGCCACTTTATCATATGAAGAGCAGCAATTAATCTGCCAAAGACATAATATGCACCTATGAGGGCTTCCAAACAATCTAATATGGTTTTTGAGACCATCCATTGATGGCCCCGGTCGCAGCACTTTCCAATCGCTATTTTGTGTCTTTGATAGAAAGTTTCACATTGAGAGGAACTTCTAATGTGCCCATACCCACACCACAACCACAAGGATAAGGGAATAGAGTGCATTGTGAAAAGGTGAAAGTTGAGCAAAGATTATGGATGTCGAGGATTGAGCACACGCAAAGGGAGACGTCGATAATGAACTTTGTCTCTCCCTTTGCATTTCTCTCTCATCTAACTGAATGGATTCGACTATACAAACGTAATTTTGTTCTTTCAAGGGAAGAAGATATTTTTGAGTTCACGAATAGGAAAGCATCTCAAGAAACTCATCTTCGAGGAAAAATGAAATTCAAGAAGTTTCTACAAAATTCTTGCTCTTTTTCATTATCTTTCCAATGTCATTGATCATCATTGGAGGTGATTTCATCACTTCTCAAGTATACTCTGTATTGCTATGTTTTCTTGATCGAAACTCTTACTTGTTGAGTGCGTCCTCTATTTGGCTTTGTTTCGTAGCCAAATAAGCACAAGCGTTGCAACCTAACTTTGGGTATCCTCTCCACCGCCCCAGGGGGGTGCATTGAATGAGAAGAAGCAGAGTTTAGAGGTATTCTCAAAGGCAAGCCAACGGCCATCCATTAGGCATGGGCTCTCTCGAGCTCATACTACGTGTGATGTTGTATTTCTCTTTAAGTTTGATTAGCCTCACCACAGGCCTTTTCGGGGTCGGCTAGAAACCAAACTAAGCACGAGAGTTTTGCCTCGTTTCTTACACAATTAGAGATATTCTAAGTCTTGGGATTTGATTATGCTAGTTATCTAATTAATGTCCTTTCGGTACCTATAAGTCAATAGGATTTTTCATCTAAGTGATCATGTACTTTTTTTTCAATTGTACTACTAAAGATATTGAAGTCGCTAGGGGTCCATACGAATGCTCTGTTGGGATTTATTATGTTCTTCAAGGTGGTCCTAATTGCCCTACAAAGGGAAAAGAAACAACCAATTTATTTAGAGTATGTGAATAGAACATCCAAGTATCAAAAGCTTAAAATCAAAATGTAAAAATGAAAACCCTATACTAGTTGAGCAAAGAATAATACATAGCGTCGTTATAAGCCATAAGCTTGACCCGATACTAAGTTGGGCAAAAAATACATTGCCTTGTCATAAGGTTGGGACATGAATCCCTTAAGCTTGAGATATACAAGGAAAGGAATGAAATATATCCATCCATGATAGGAAAGTTGATCACTTCTTTCTCAAGGATACTCTAGCCATTGACTTATGAAAGCAAAGCTACTACAGACAAGATGAGAGGGGAGGCCATACAATCATAACATACTGTACACAGAGAAAAGGGCGTTCTTCATCCATGCTCCAGAGACAATGAGAAGCACGAGACAAATGGAGGAGGTGCAACAAAGGTTCGTAAGTTTTCTCCCTTAATTATTTGTAATAACGTAAACCTAATAGCTGGTAAGTTTCTTGCCTGCTCTTTTTACTTGTAAATGGTATTTGTTTGCCAATTTACTGAGGGCCATTCCATCCAGGTGTTCAAGTTGCTTGACCTTCGAAAGCCTTGAGGATCGTCCAAGTGCTTCAAATGTTTGAGGATCATTCTATAGGGCAGTGAACTTCTGCAAGCAACATTGTGATCCACTATGGCTCCAATTATGGGCCTTCATTTGACACAAAAAACCAAGCACCATGCCAAGACCGAATCTGGCTCGTGATCCAAGCCAGTTCGAGCCACTAGAACACTAGAACACGCTTAGACACGATTGAGACAAGAACTCGAGAATTTACTCATCACTCACTGATGAATTGCTCTTATTGATTAATTCCTTTTACGGATACAGTCTTGGCGAAAGCTTTTTTGCAGTTCCCTCTCAATGAAATCTTTTTTGCGGCGGAGGCTTTCTTGATTAAGTCTCACTCTTGCATTCCCTTTGCAGGGTTCTTCACGGTGGCCCCTCCTCTTGGCCTTGCTATTAAGGGCGTGTTGCGGCGTTTTTATTTTGGCGTCTATCAATTTGCAGCCACATCATCCGACAGAAGTTCTTTATCCAAGCGTCTTAGTGTCCTTTGATAATTAGTGGCGACCCTTCCAATTTTTGCAGGAACACCCACCCAGGAAATAATATATATATGTTGTGATTTTGGTGTCCCTAAACCAAAAGAATGTAAATGAGAAGTGTGGTTAAGACAGTCCACATTAAATAGTAGAGATGATGGAAATGGGTTTAAATAGAGAAGCCGCTTTAATGGGTTTGGGCCCCAAGTGGCACCCCACTTTTATCATGTCCCAAACCCACGAGCCATGTGACATCTCTGTTATACTTGTATGGTCAAATGGTCGACAATCACGATGGCTGAGAAAACTCATCGTAACAAAACAACCTCAGAGCTCCTTAGGCAACAGAAATGAGCTCCTTCAATCTCATACACAAAAAAAGGGTAGAGATAGACAGACCAATCAATGCACAAAACCACACTTTATAATACATACCTTTTTCATATAACTGTCAAGATGACATCATATACATAGCGCAAAACTTTTGTCACCTCATTACACCCGTTGCTCGACCTTTATAAAAAAAAAGGCTCTAGGTCCGCAAGGTTCTCAACTCCAATAACGAGCAAACCATACAAATTTTTACTAAGAGACTTCTGCCTCTACGCAACTCATCATTATCCTTCCCACTATCTAGTCTAGGGAAAGACTGAGTCTCTAGACCAATTTCCTTCAGGAACTCCTGTGTTACTCGTATTACATTCACTGCTGGACACGGGGGTCTGAAAAATAAGGGTAATTACCTATGAGAATAAATCTCAACAAGCTAACTCCTAAATCTCTTCTCAGAATACCAAACACTCTCAGACCAAACTCCATGCATCATCTAGGCTCTCAAACCACAAAGTCAAATTTTAAATTGTAGGGCCAAGAAAGATCAAGGACAACGCCCAATAGAAAACTCACCATAAAAAGCCATTTATAAAAAAAAAATAACTTAGGTCTAATCCAAGACCATAAAATCAAAATATCACATAAAACAACCAGTTAATGGTTCGCCACAAATGGACGAGTTATAAAACAAACGAGTCCACTCTAGAATAATCCATGCAAATACATATGCATGCACACTCAATCTTGGGCCTCAGATTAATAGCCAATTTGACCTGCGTTATATAGCCGCATCAGGTCCTACCCGCTTATCGCATGCATCAGGTCCGTACCTCAACTAGCGTATGGGACGCCTCAGATTGGCATCTTATTGTTCCAGCTACTCTGCGTCAAACGCATTAGGGCGCACTGTGCCTTGACCTATGTCATATAGGCACCTCAGGTCGGCACACTTATCTTTTCAATTTCCCATGTCATATAGGAACTTCAAGGCCATCCTCGATTCGTGTCATATAGGCACCTCAGATCGGCACACTTATTTCTCCAATTTCCCGCGTCATATAGGCACCTTAGGGCCATCCTCCATTGCTACGTATTACATCAATTCGCAATGATATGCAATTCACATACTTTCACACGTGAAATCCATCGCTCTAGTCCTTCAAGCTAATAAAATCCTTTAAATTCATTTGGACAGAAATCATTGGCCAAGTACGTTAGGCCACAACTCAAAACACGTACCCAAATATTTCAATTCACATGGGTGACATAATGGTCAAGCCAATCAGCTCATTTCATGAACCCAAATTGTCGCACTCACCTTGCAGGCAATAAAATCCTTTAAATTCATTTGAACAAAAATCACCGGCCAAGTACATTAGGCCACATTTCAAATATAAGTCTAAATTTATCAATCCACATATCCGATCAAATGGCCAAGCCAATTAATCTGTTTCACATGCTCAATTTTATTAAAAATGCCCAATTTCTCACTTGGGACTCAAAATGACCAAATAATTATTTTCACGCATACATGAATAATCTTCAAATATTATTTTGAATACGAACACGGGCCCCGAATATTTGAAATAGTAATATAAAATATTACTTGGGTTTGATTTTGCATAAAATGCTCCAAAATGTATTTTTCGGTACTCAAACCACACGAGACCCACAAAACTTGTCATTTTCAAACCAAAATTAAATTGGTAAGCACGTGAATAGTATTCAGAGGTTCGTAAGCAGTGATTTCAAAATACTATTTAGCTCATTTTTGCTCTAAATATTTCAAAAATCCATTTTTCGGTACCTAAATCTCACGGAACCCATATCAACCACCAACAACAGCAAATATTCAGCCAAGACAGCAACATACCAAGCCCAAATAATATACCACAGCCTCGCCATAAAATCAGTTTGCACAAATACGCTAACTCCAGCAAGTTTTCTTAACCCGATTTACCTCGAATCGGACCCTTAGAGCTAGTCCATATCATGTACAATATTCTAATCGAGAAATAGATGTTTAACTTACCTAGTTGAGGCTGACACAAAGTTGTGGAAGCGACGACACACAGCAGCGATCGACAAAGCACGACGGATTCCAATAGATTTAGTCCAAATCGGGGCTAATCGAGGTGGTTCAAAAGCTGAAAATCAATATTTTCACATGAAAATGAGCTCTAAGAGTCGCTAGGGTTAACATATATCAACTTGAGCTATATGTCAAATTCGGGTAACATAAAACTAGTTCATTGATTAAAACGGCAAAGTAGATTTGAAAGGTCAAACGACCTCGGATCAAAGTGATTCAAAATTTTGTGAATTCATTTCAGATAGGACTACGACATATCCAAAAATCACAAAAATCCAAAGATTGGATCTCTATCGGTAGCTAGTTAAAATTGGTAGTAGAATTCTGGATCCGAGAGAGAGATCCGAGAATGGTGGTCGGTTTTGGAGGGTTTAGAGAGAGAAAAATCTAGTCAAAGATAGAGGGGAGAGAGAAAGAGAGAAAGTAGTCTTAGATATTTATAATTTCAAAACACAATTATTGAAGTTACTATTTATCGAAAGCGACATAAAGCTAAATAAATTGACTGATTGTCAAACTATCAGTAAATTTTTGGACTGATAGGGGACTGAGCCTCAATAATTTTGGTCAAATGGTCAAATTGATCAAAAAGATGATCATCGAGATATTTTTCGAAAATCGTGAAATTTTAGAATCGGTAGGGGCTCAATCAATGTTGATTTGGCTCAACCGTGATCGAGAAATAACTCAAAATATAACCGAATAATTTTTCTAACCTCACTAAAATTACTAACATCCTCTAGCCATGGATTCTAGTACAAACTGGGGGTGAGATGACAATTTTCAATTTTGTCATTTTCTCTAAGCATTCCAATGCCAAGCTGTCAATTCACGCCTTTCGAGGCGATGTCCAACATTTATATTCTAATCCCAAAATCCAACTTGTTTCAACTTATAAATATCTGAAATTCAGGATGTTATAAATCTCCCGTCCTTAAGAAGTTTCATCCTCGAAACTTGTCATTTACTTTCTCGTTAGCAAAAGCAAAACCCTTATAGCAATTATCTCACTCAATTGTGTGGCCTTATTACTATTTTGCTGCGTACTCTAATCACTTATCCTCCTTAGTTACCACATCTCGCAATCTTAACAATTCTTAGGGTCGTTACCCACCTCATTGATCATAAATCTACTTGGTGATATTACTAGGCCACTCGCTTATGATCACTCCATGAACATCTCAAGTTCGCTTCTCATAGTCGTCAATTCACATGACACCACTCAATGGACTTACCACGTTCAGTATGCATTCAGGCCTATCGTCCCTTATCACTCAGATTGTATATATGTCATTTTGCCAATTCTCGATGCCAGAACCACATGCTATGCCAGGATTTTGTTGGTTACGGTCATTCAAACACATTTCACATAATTCACACCCCACCACGATGCGATCGGAAAACTAGCTAGGTAGCTCGTGTGGGTCTTATTACATCTCAAGACTACTCCAATTACACAGCAGGGCCCCTCTCTAATCACAACGAAGGCACACAACAAATGTTCGACTTTCATCAATATCCACAAGGTATCCAGGCATTCCTCAATCAAGGCATCTCAATCCATTTAGACTTTCATTCACCATTCTGATTCTTCATGTACAATACTATGCATTTTTCTAAAATATTTTTTTTAAACTAACTTTAATGCAATGTATCTTTCAAAATAAGTCAAACCTCGCACAATGCGTAGCCCTACTTTTCAATGTGTGACTTAATTTATTCCTGTCTCTGTCGCCATTTTAGAAGTCTACTAGGAGCCGCTCCTTGTCCGAGCTCTCTTTAGCTCTGGCGATCACTTCTCCACCCTCATCAGACCGGGTTGTTACAGGCCCGCCAACTTTCGCCTGGTTTGTCCCCAAGTCCGGTACTTACTAAGAAGATCCCATTCAACACATGTCATACCGTGTCTCACTACGGTTTTTAGGCATTCCGTATAGCTTGTCCTATGCCAAACAACGGTTTATTAAGCCCAACAAAATAATATCATGAACTATGCACGTACGTTTCTCAAACTTCAAATTTTGATGCAATCAACACGTGCAATGTATGATTGTCCTCACTGCTCTTCACATACTACTCACTTCATATCGAGCCCTATCTTAGGCTTAACATTATCGATCACTATACTGTCCCATCAAGCACAAAGATCATCAAGCCTATATATTGATCGATAAAGTTCTCATTTAACAAGCAGTCACAAGGCAACTATCATTAG
>JAGVVM010019405.1:0-23095 GCA_019149425.1 Psidium friedrichsthalianum
TACATGTGTGCTCTGAACTTTCAACATCACATGGCATCCTTTGCGTAAAGTTTATTAACTTCCTTACCACACTTTAAACATACCGACTATTCAAAAAGTTACCAATATTATATTGGAGACCTACAAATACAATTCCCAATTAATAAATCCAATAGAGAAATTGGTAAAGTCAAAAAAGACAATTAACGTTGGGTACTAACTTCTATGAGGGTTCATCTAACATAATTGGTTAATAACTTAATCATAAAAAAGTTTATCAATAACCTAAATTAAGGTTAGTAATTTCATGTAAGAGTTAATACCTTTAAGATGCCATTAAGAAAGATATGTAAAGTTGGTAGAAGACTAGAAAAGTTGGTTATTAATAAGAAGAAAAACTCAGGATGCAACTCTCCCCCCCCCCCCCCCCCCCCCCCCCCCCCGGCGCCCGCCCCAACCCCCGCGCCAAAAAAAAAAAATCTGAAATCTATTTAGTAACTTCTCAACACTTTTATGATATAGCCCAACTCTTATATATATATATATAGCTTGTAAATTACAGTTATGTATTAATTCCCAACTTTTATTTATGTAATTTGCCGACGCTTAAAATTTACTGACTTTTTATCAATCTAATTAATGTGATGTACAAACTTTGTCGGATTATCAAATTTTTTGGATACCAACTCTATTGATTTACTTTTAATTATTTCCTACAAATTTTTTTTAACAAATTCATTTTCCAGTTTATGTTGAAATATTCTGGTAACGACATGAATGACTAACACAAATAAGATGACACGACACGAATAACCATCTCAAGTGAGAGCAATGCTAACATGGCTTTGAATGATGGTTTGATAGTACTAATGCAGTGCTTAGGTTTGCCATTTTAATTTACTTGTCTTTCTAACTTTAGTAAGAAAATGAAACCATATCTTTTATACCACATAAGCCAAGTTCATTTACATGCATAATTCGTCATTATTGCCAAAAAATTATTAACTTTAGGTCTTTCATTCATCTAGTTGTTTTTTTAACAAAATATTATATTATCCGAAATCTAGATTTCTCGTTGGAAAATATACCCCACAACCAGGCACATGAATTTGGCCATTTGTCACGAATTGGCTTTCCATCTACATTGTCCGATTGATTTTCCAGACTGCGCGTTGGAAGGATGTTCTGGCTCCATGAAGACTAAAAGTTATAGTTGTCTTCGAATGAATTATTTTACTTTATTTTTGAAGATGACTTTTCTAATGCTTATCCTGGCAAATTTTAAAAATTGGGTCGCCCGCAATGCCGGGCTTCAACCAATATGTTGTAGGCTCCATTTGATTCACGAAAAAATGAATGATTCCAATAATATTTTTCTAAAACCGATTACTTATATTGCATATAAAAGGAACGGACAATAAGTATTTCATGATTGATAATATTGAATAATAATTTCAAACAATACAAATGATCAATTCGTCATATACTTATTAATGCATATCTTTAATGGAGTCAATCACCTCGTCATCCGAACTCCATTGAGCCGATACAAAGTGATTTCGCGTGAGTAATATTAGATACGTTAAAATTAATCGTAAATTTATTTAAAGATGGATGCGACCAAACTTAAATGATCGTATTCAATACCCGATAAAAACCGGATTTGGATCCCCTAACATAATGTTAGGGGTGACATTATTCAATCCGGGCCGTCCAATTCAAAATGGACGGCTCAGATTGATCCACATCATTTTTGTAAGAGGGGGAAAAAATTTTGGCGAAAAGTTTAAAATTTTGAATTGATCAATCTGAGCCGTCTATTTTTGAATCGGACGGCCCAAATCTACTATGTCACCCCTAACATAGATCCATTATGTTAGGGACCTTACTTGATATACTCAGGCATTACTAGTCTTGCAAATTTAGTTCACCATCTTTTGCTCCTTAGCGACACCTTTCTCCAAGATCCCTGCGAATTCCTCCAGGTACTTATTTTGCAACTCCATGTTGCCGAACACCTCCTTCATGGCCCATGCATTCGCCCTTATCGGCTCCCCTCGCGCTCTACCATGACCCGCCGGATCGACTCGGCCACTGCTTCCCCCGTGAATGACCCGTCCACCTCGTCCCTGGGCACTTCGAACCCGACCCGCTTCTCTTGCAGGAACCGGGCCATCAGGCCCTGGTCCGAGCTTCCCCCGGAGAACAGCACCAGCGGCTGCCCGCAGCTCAGCGCCTCGATCGTCGAGTTCAACCGCAGTGAGTCAGGAACCCGCCGATCGCCTCGTGGGCCAAGACACGCGTCTGCGGGGCCCATCCAGCCCAGATGAACCACGGCCGGAGACTCGCTCCTCGAACCCGGCCGGGACGGAGCGGTTCCTGACCACCCAAACAAAAGGTAACCCGGACTTCTCAATCCCGGCGCCAACTCGTTCGTCAGCTCGTGACTCAAATCACTTCGGTTCCAAGCGCGATATAAAGCACCGACTTCTCGCGCTTAGTGTCGAGCCAACTTTTTAGGGCTTTCCATTTCTCATCGTCAACTTCCTCGTCCACGCGAATAGCTGGAGTCAGCAGCCCGATCGGAATCACCGGCTTCTTGTAAATCTCCAGCAACAAGCTCAGTGGCTCCAATTCGAACTCGCGGCAGCTCCTCACGATCACAAAATCGCAGCCGCTGATCGTGTGGCCGACCCTGAAGAAATCGGAGACCTCCTCGTCCATGCACCGCTGATGCCTCAATACCTCATGGAGCCTGAAGCAAGCCGTGGACTCGTACGGTATCCAAGCGGGTACGCTGGTCGCGTCCTCCGGCTTATTGAACCGGCCGCCGATGAGTTCCGACGGTGGGCCGAGAAACGCGAGCGTGGTCGCGTTGAAGGTGCTGAAGAACACCGAGCCGACCCCGAGCTGAGCTGCGGCCCGCGGGAGCCAATGGCTGGCGAAGTCGTGGATCACGCAGTCAACTCGGCCGCCCGAGAGGAAGCGGGTCAGTGCCGGTTCGAGCAGGTCGTAGGCCTTCTTGAGGTAGGGGACCGAGTCGATGTCCAGGTCGGAGGTGGACTCGGCTGACCTCGGGAGGTTGGCGACGAGCGGCATGGGGAGGGAGACGAGTCGGATGGAGCTCGGGAGCTCGGGGTGGGCGAGGGTGAGGCGAGCGATGTTGTTAGGGGTGGAGAGGAAGGAGACGGCGGGGCCATGGAGGGAGAGGAAGTTGGAGAGCTCGAGGAAGGGAGTGATGTGGCCGTGAGCGAGCCACGGGAACATCGCGATGTGGAGGCTTCGCTTCGATTCGCTGTCCATGGATAGAAAGGGTGCAGAGATCGTACTGAGACTAATAAGCGCAAATGTGCGCTTTTGAACAAGAATAGAGCGACTTATAATGACCTTCTATTTTCTTCGGACATATATTCATCGTCCAAACAATTTGGACCAAATATTCTAAGGAAGAAGAGAAGAAATGGGTTTTGAGGTCTAAGAAAAAGAATAAAGGTCTGTCCCTCTCGTCACGAAAATTCACTATCCAGTCATACAACTCCCGCGGAAATATAAGGCTAAAACTATATCGTTTTGGTCAATTCGCAATTTTTACGCTAAATTTTATTTAAATTATATTGAAAAAGGCTATTTTTTTTTTTTCAAAAGGAAAACCAGGAAAGGCCCTTGCTGTCGCCGCCCCAACATCGCCGGAAGGTCTCGGCGAGGGCCTTCAATTGCCCAGCCAACTATCGATGACCCACGCTGACCGCAGGCGAAGGCCTGCAAGCCCTCCCAAGATTGAGTGAGGGTCGCTGGCCTTGCCCAAATCTGACTGAGGGTCGCCAAATTTGGCCAACCCTCGCCAAGACCTAATGGCCCTCAACCAAATTTGGGCGAGGGTTGTAGTCTGCAAGGGTCACTGGCAACTAGTCGAAGCCCAATGACCCTCGTTGACCATTGCCCCCTATCGCCGGCCCTTTCGAATAGTGGTGGGGTGTTGGCGCTCGCCTGGTTTTCCTCTTTAAAGATAATAGCTTATTTTTAATCTAATATAAATAAAAATTGGTTAAAGAATTTGATTTGAGCCAAAGCGACGTTGTTTTAGCCTTATTCTTTATGTTTTAGCCATGTCATTATTTTCTGTTAGTCAAATCGGATGGAGTTAGCAGAAGGACTAGATTGCACCAATATGATAAATTTTAGGACTAAATCACACCGATTTAACAAATTTTAGAACTCAACGAGAACCTCGGCGTGCTAAGTTTTAGCTCCTTAAGGGTGAACTTGTAGAAGTATGATTTCGGTAAGTGGTCCTCCGAGAGCGTCGTTGAACTGGGGTTGCTCAAATTGGATAGAGGGAGCCTCTGAAATGAGTTTTACTTTGCCACCTCCTTCCTGGGTGTCGCGACCTAAAAATCGAGATTTTCCAATTCTTAGGTTAATGGATTACCAAGTTAATAAGTGAATTAACTAACCTAGTTCGAACTCTCCCAAGCTCTACCAATTCGCAACTTAGGTTCAATATTTAAATGCAAAAGACTTTTGATAGGAGTCGCCACTAATCATTTATGGTAGGTCGATTAGAAACCTAAATAAAATAGTGGGAGAACTATTCTATTTCTACGAACCAAAGATTTTAAGTTCGGGACTTGATTACGATAATATTTCTATTAACGCCCTTTCGGTACCGATTTCATGAAATCGTTTTCAATTTGGCAATTTTTAGATAAATTCTCACTTGAAATTCAAAGGAATAATTTTTTAGGATTTTCTTTTTTATGAATTTTTTGTATTTTTTTATAGATGAAATTTAAAGTTCGAGTTGCAAAATTTAAAAGATAATTACCACTATTTCTTTCAAATTAAGTTTCGATCTAAAGCCTGATAGATCGACTCTAAAATTTGAAATACCCATTATGGAAATAATTCTATCTAAAGCCTGATAGATCGACTTATTTCCATGTATATGGTTGCGGATTAGGAAATTTTCCTAATCAATCACATCTTGAAATATTTTTTGGGTATCATTGAGTATCTTCAGAGAATTTTAAGATTATCATAAAATTTCAAAATATTCACATTGGATCACAATCTTTTCAAGTTTAGGCACGAGATATATTCCAAGATATGTTCCAGATTTTTTATTTCCAAAATTAATCATGCAATCTTCCAATTCAAGTAATTAAATGTTCTAAACTTGCAATGCAATTTTCAGGATATGCAAAATTCAATTAACCATTGATGTAAAATAAGCAAGTGAATATCCCAAGTTTCAAATTAGGAAATACCTGAAATTGCTTCCCGATTTCGATTCGCACCGAAACTTGATGATCAAACCCAAACAGCGTGGGAACCTTCACGGATCAGCTCGGTTGAGAGCGCTCGTGGTTGGCCAATGGACGAAACCAAAACAACAACCGTCACGAGGTTTGAATTTTTTTTTTCTGTTGAACTCGAACGAAAATTGCAAGCCAAGCCCGTTCGTGCGTCCTTTTTTGTGGCTGAATCAGCAGTAAATGTTAGGCTAATTTGGAGTAAAAATAACACTTAAACAGTCGCCAAACTTTGACCAAAACAGCAGAGACTTCCTGGATATTCAACGACAAAAACAGGCCCGCTAAAGCACCGCTCTACAGAAGAAAAATCAGGCTGGATAGTGACAATTTAAGCACTGAACAGCAGTGGGTTCGGCACTAAATTGTCGCACAAAGGGACCTCGGACAGCAGGAAATATCGGCACCAAGTAGCAACCAAACCGCGCCTAGACCATGGTTAATTCGGTGCCGAACAGCAACAGAGATGGGCACAAAACAGCAACAACTTGGACAATGATGCTGAACACGAATAAATTGGGACAGAGGAGTCGAAGTTGCCAATTTTTCTTGAAGAGTCTTCGGCCTCCGAAGAAGACCTTAAACCTCACGTGTATGTCTCTCTATTTGTATGAATTATCTATGGCCCTCCCCCTCCATTGTTGCAATATGGTCTTCTTTTATAGCCCAATAGCTAGGATATCCTTGAGAAAGACGTCATTAGCTTTCCTATCATGGATGGATGTATATTTTATTCCTTTCCTTCATCCCTTTCTTTTGTTTCCTTTGCCTATGATCTTGATTTGTAATCTTCGTCGCCGACTCCTTGCTGGGCAAGTGCATATTTTCTTTCTTTTATTTTTTTGTTAATCAAACATTCTCTCCTTTTTATCTTTAGCGTGTTTTCCTTTTTAGAGCTCAAAATAAAAATCCCTCACTTATCACTAAAAGGTGCTAGAAATTCTGGAGATATTATTTTAACAATTCTTCATTGCCCCCCAAATATGTTGCCCAAATTTATGCTCCCACGTGTAACATTACCGGAATATCCAAGATTCTCTTTTTTTTTTTCGCGGGTTCCGTCCACTTAATTAATTTTAGAACATTCAATCAAATTCACTCACCGTCGGACCGAGACGAATTCAAAATTTATGCGAATGCTCCTAATATCTATATGCAATTAATTGTAATATAACAAAATAAAAAAAAATCAAAATTTAGGTGTCAACACTGGGCGAACACTTCTTGGTTTCTTCCGTGGTTTTGCAACAGCTTGTGACTGTAGGACTCTATTAGATTTCCTTCATAGCCTTTTGCTGAAAAGACATATATTTCTGATTGAATTGATCTATGAACATCAAAAACTAAGCAATCATCATAATCGCATTGGCTTTGTTCACTCGATCTGAGACTCTTTCTCTCTATTGCAAAATTCGGCCGCTAATTTTGCTATGATTCCTCGATTTGGGGTTAGAGTTCGAAGAACTTTGAGCCGAATCATCAATTCGGGATTAGGGTTGAAGAATTAAGCCCTTATTCAATAATTTATGGCAAATAAATTGGTCAAACGATGTCGCTTGAGTACTATTTTGCCGGCTTTATCTCGCCAACAAGCCACATCGGGCGATCTATATCAAATTAGTGCCACGGCTGATTTTCCGGCTACCCAAAGAAAAGTGAACACAATTGACTTAAATTTGATCCACATGGCAACGATATGAAGTGTGCAGTGAGTATCAGCTAACGTCCGATGTTTTCAATTGGATGATTATAGCGGAAGCACTACATAACCCCTTTTGTAGGGTGTTTAAGATTACTGGATTTTTCCTAGACAAAAGAAAGGAAGCAAGGCGAACTGGGTTAGTATTAGTGTGGGTGATGGCTTAATCTTTCATTTCGATGCGGACGACGTCGTCCGAATGGAGATTCATAGCCTATAAAATAAAAATCAAGAATCAGATGAGGCTAACATTTGTCTTTTTTGTGTTATTCAGGATTGAAACACAGCGATTGTCTGCTTGTCTTTATTAACACTTTGTCTTGGCTTTCTTTTCTTTCTTTCTTTCTTTTGAGATGAAAATTTTCATTTCATATGATAAAAGGAGCACATAATTTTAAGACAAATATGCGAATTTGACAAAGGAAGTAAAATAAGGAAATATGAAAAGTGAATCAACTTGGTTTTATTTGCAAGACAAGCCCCATTGCCTAGATAAGGATCTGTTGTAGTATTAAAGCTCATATAGAAACCAGTCACGAATCTCTTATCATCATCATAGTGATTAGCATACGCCAAGAAATTCCTTTCCAATAGCCACAATTTTACCAAAAGACGATGGGCGCCTAAATTCAATGTCCCCAACACCATTATCATATGGATACCATAACAACACCCAAATATTGAAGGAACAGAGAAAATGTCTGTAAATCCCAGATCTATTTCTAGATCGGGATAGAAAAGCATCCAAATTTAGACTTAACTTTAGATCGGGGAGAGAATGGCTACAAAATAAATAGCAGTTGATCATAAAATTACTTTCAAATAAGTCGACTGCTAAAGATAGGAGCAAATGAACTTCGAAGACTTGTGAAGCGCTCAGTTATTTGGAGTAAGCACCTGGAGTCGAGCACAAGCAAATTGGGATAGAATTGATTCTTTTGAGATGCTCATGCGTCGGTTTTCAAAACTGACTTTCGTGAAAAATATCGATGGATCTTGATGGATTTTACCATGTTTTATAAGCATATAATCTTATATGCTCAATAACCATCAGGCACGGCTGTCAAAAAAAGACTGATCCGACCCAAAATTTTATGATATTTTAGGATTGGGCTTTGGTCTTCTCCATGCAAGGGTCAAATGTAGGGTATTCTTATCATTCGGGTCAGGTCGAGTCATGTGGCGTTGTGTTTCAGATCCCACTTCTTTTTGAATCTTTCAATTTGAAAAGTACCACCCTACCCTTTACCTCCACTGATTGCATCCATCTCTCTCCAGTTTGAAAAGTACGAGCCCTAATCCTAATCTTCACGATTGACTCTCCAAGCCCTCTTGTTTTGTGTTTTCAATAAGCAATGGTCTACGACAAGGATGCGCTCCATTTTTGAAAATTGCTATGACAGATGATGCACAGACGAAAAAAATTAGATAAAATAAAACCCACCGAAACTTGAAATCCGAACCAATTCGATCTGAAAATTTGAGACATAAGCAATTCAAGTATTGGGTCGGGCTGGGCTGACCCGATCCGACCCAACCCCTTGACACCCCTACCATGAGGTCACTGGGTATGTCATTATATAAACTAAAGTTCATCCATCCTAGTGGGCTGCCTCATCTCGAGAAAGAAAATTTTGTTTCATCATTTGTGTAATTGCCCAAAACAATCATTGAAAACCTTCTAATTCTATGTGACATCAAAGGCCACAGGGCGATAAATAGACAAGAGGGAGACATATTATCTTTCCCGTGATCGTTTCATGTATGATACTAAATACAGTTGGAATAATCGTATTACTAGTTGTATCAACTCTTATTTGGGTTGTCAAATATGTATTGAGAGTTCCATTTTAAATTGTAGTGACAATTTCAATGATAGTTACATGTATAGTTACATTCGTGGTGAAAGTACAAATAATAATGAAATGGGAGCTCGAGTATAAGAAGTAGCATGAATGGTATTGATTTCGTTGGAAGAGAAAATTTTGCTGATTTTGATTTGACTAAAATTATCTAGGACCCTATTTTGCGGGTCGAACCGCCAAGGAAGAAAAATTACCGTATAGGACATCCGTTCCATTCTAATCAACAATGTTTTTTTTTTTTGGGGGATTGAATTTCTGCATACAAATGCGAAAAATTCATGTTGAGATAGGAAAGAGTTATATTTCTTGTGATCATGTAACTCAAATTTATGATATAGTTGCGAAATATGAAAAAATGATGTATATTATTCCATATAGAAAGAGGTACAAGAAACGCAAATATATAAACGTGGTCTTGAAATATCTTGTTTGATACCCGTTACAATATGCTACACATAGTGCAGTATACAAAAATTACGAAACGTCAAATAACATTCCTTTGAAATTCAAATTAATCAATATTATTACATAATAACATTAACATAAATTGTAAATGAATTGACATCGACATATTGAATGATATATCCAACAGATATTATCCCAAAGTCATAACTAAAATCTTAAGGGAAAAGTATTGATACCAATTTAGTCATAAACTTTTTAATTGGATCAATATAGCCTTAAATTCTTTTGTATTAGTACCAATTCAGTCCATCCAGCTGGGAACACCAGCTGTTGTGGCGCAACTAGGGCTAACATAGATATTTTTAATAGTTTGGACTAGAGTTGGTCATGGAAGTTTGGACTAAACTAACTAATAAATATATAAATATATATATATATATATATATATATATATATATCAATTTCATGCAATATGATTTGAACAACGAAGAACCAACGCGGCTCGAGCCTATACAAATCCCCACATTGAAATCATATTTTGCGTGCATTAACCTTATCATGATCAACACAACTCAATCGATACTATCATCAATCACCTCCTTGTCGTTAATAAAAGAGGTTAGTCAGTTTCTTGAAAAAGACAAATCTAAAAGATTTAGCGAATTAAAGATAAAAAAAAATCTAATTTGCAGATTAAAAAAAATAAAACTGGGAAAGTATAACTCTGGATGTGCGACAAAGTTGATGTGCAATGACAGCGGTGGCCATCGGTGAGATGGTCTCCTTACCTTTGACGAAGTATGACTATTATTGTGGGGTGGTGTTTCGACCAAATTTCTTTCGTGATGAAGTACCTTCTACTCCGACCCCAAAAAAGGAAAAAAATAAATATAAAAAAAATTCCGCCGAAAGTTATTCTTTAATTTTTAACTAAAGGAAACATGATCTATGGCGATTTCAGACAAAAAAAAAATATCACAAGTAACAAGAAAATCAACAACTTGAATTTCAATAAAATCGTACAGGCACAAATTGATTCGAAATTTAATGGATAAAAGTTTTGAAGAATACAAACAGATGTTCACAATAGGACTAAGTGTAGACAAATTATGCCGAATTTTTAATTGACAAAAAAACTTGAAAACACTAATATGTTACATCGGAATTTAATTGAGAAAGCAACATCCTGAATAAAGATACATGCCGATATTTAAGTGATGATACAGATCGGGATCTACAGCTAAGATACATGCCGAAATCAACAACCTGAATATTGAGAAATAAAAGTGCAGTGTAGGAAGTAAAGACAGTAAATTTATTTGATTTGTATGTGAGGAGGCTCCAAAGAGTACGATGTGACTATCTCAAGTCTATATTTGTCGATTACCATGAAAATTACAAATAGATTTTACAAACAGTTAAGGTAACATCAGCGTTTACATTGACTTCACTACTTTGACGGTTTCTTTGACTCCTCTACCTTGACAGTTTCTTCAACTCGACTACATTGATGGTTGTTTTATTCCATTGCGTTGATGGTTTCATATGAGATTATCGACTCCACTTTTTGTCGATTATTCCAGTTGTTGATAATTTTGTTCATAAATTTCCAATCTCCGTTCTCCTCGATCAACTCTATCACATGTCATAATAACAAAAAATGGTCATTTTTTGGTGCAAACAGGTGGTAAGTGGTCCGGGTCCTGGACACCGTTGCACAAGGATATCAACCATGGTGAGGGGTCATCGTGTATCAAGAAAGGGGGAGGGAGGTCTAGGTAGATGGAGTTGCTAGGGAAGAAAACTAAAGGAGTCAATTGAGGCAAGGGTCATCATTGGATCGTCTACATATGGTTGTCTATGATGATTCCGAACACAACCAGGAAGCATCAACACTTTTTGGTAGCCTTCATGTTGTCAAGTCGCAACCGTATTCCCGTCGTCAGAGCCGTGGCGTCCCAGGCTCGCCATGTATATTATCGGCTTGACGTTTTAAATTTAAATTAGATAAAAAGTAGATAAATAAAAGCACGGTACTTCTTTTATCTATGGTCGACAAATGTCGAGTTCATTTTACATACATTTGGGAAATGCGTCGGGTGATAACAAAAATCACCAATGGCCCTATCCGCTATACAAAAATCGAGGACTGCAGTCTTAACCAAAAAGCTCCCATCGCTGACCTGACTACTAACTCTACTACTCATTGACGTGCACCATGTTACTTACTTATAAAAACATTTCAACAATAAAGGAGTGAGATAAAAATCTCAGCAAGTTAATCTTTTCTGAGTCGTCTACTAATTTAACCAACGAGGGAAACAAGCAGCAGTGTATCAAGTATGCAGTAACATCATTTACTGGCTCGCCTGAAGACACAATCTATTATCATAATATATCAAAAGGCAACAGAAAATCACACACATGAGCGATTGCATGTTAAATGGGGCAAAGGAGAAAACGTCGTGCAGTTGGCCATTTCGACCGTAAGATACTACCATTGCTTTGTTTCACCTCAGAGGCCAGCCCAGTCACACAGCAAAGCAGCCTAGTCATACAGTAGGGTCTTCCCATAAACTCCATGGGGTATAAATATTCACGAGAATGGCTCATTTCCACGAAGCATAGTCGAACCCGAACACGATAATGCATTATTTGATTATTACCTGACATTGATAATTCCTCCGCAATTGCAATCGGTGCGCATTCATGCTCATGTGCGTGGTTAAACTATATCCCAAACATTACTTTGTTAAGCATTGCAGTAAACAAATTCATGGATGCTAAGCTTATAGTGCTTTAAAGTATCTATATAAAACTCCCACTTCATCTTACCCGGTTAAGCCTATAGTTAGTCGCTATCCTAACCGCAAGGCAATTCTAAATCATTGAACTACTAGCACTCCCCAATGATCTATCTAGCACCCTTCAACGATAGTTCCTACGGCGAACATAAGTTCTACGCCACGAGCATTTTGTCTGCCAGCCCTTATTTACCACTTACTCGAGACTTCCCTCAGTAGGCTTCTACCTTTCTTTCTTTCATTCATCCATACCCAAAATCGAGTACAAGGGGTTCCAACAGAGCTTTAGTGTCAATTATGTCATGTCCATCCTCGCCTCTTCTCACGGTAAAGTGGCTCGTTATCTCATTCCATCAACCACGCTCTAACTCTATCCCAACATGAACCCACTATTTGCACTAACCTCACTAGAATATTGTCCTCCGATTTCCCCAAAGCAGTTGGTCCCCATTATCTCTAGTTGCCCACACACTGCCCTGTTATCAAGCTAATCATTCACAGCTTCACTAAACAAAATTACACCAAGGCTTCGTTTACCCATGTCAACCACTTCTTCACCTTGACTACACCGAATCTATCCAAGCCCAATTCTTCTATTCTAATATCAACTGCAGCAGCTCAACCCTCATATGCCTGTCTACCACCTCAAGGTTATGTCCAACTGTCGGTCCGAGTTTATAGTCAACCCATGACCACTGACATTCATACTTCCTCTCGGTGTTTCGAAATCAAACGACGACTCACCCGCATGCGACGGTCCAACCACAATTTCGGTCCATCCGAGACCCGTGCGTACTTACCTACCGATCACCATTTACATGCTCGACCAGCATTGCACGTCACCCGAACTACTGTACCTCGACTGTCATTGCAAAAATTAGTAGAGGATGCAGAAAGAACAACCTGCCTCAAGTTCCGCTGCGTTTTCTGCTCTCAAGCTTGTTGAACTAGTTTGTTGAGTTGACATGGGACAACCAGACGTCCGACCAAGAGGAGGTGATCGGACCGGAGAGAAAGAGAGTGTGTTTTTGTTCCTTTGAACGATACCCACCAGGAGGATGCAAAAATGGAGATGGGTCTTCTGATGTGTCCTTGTATTAGCTTTGTGCCCATAGCAAGAAGGTAACACATGGGCCCACGTCTTCTGCTTTTTTTTCTTCTTCTTTTTTTTTTTATGCACTAGTGAATGGGCTAGTTAAGTCTTATGGCCTACGGCTAAAAGCAGAAAGTGTAAGGGGTCGGTCTTGGATTAAAAAAGTCTCAAGTGGACTTTGTTAGGTTTCGAACTAGACTTCAATCTCCGTTCGGCTCTCATGCATTTATTAGCCCTCTTTCCTAATCTGATCCCTTCCACTATGACAGTCATTTGAGGGTGCCAAATAGGCCTCGAATCTACTCCACAGTGGTTCGGGGGCAATCTCAAAATTTGAATCAGGCCCATTTTATTTGTGCACTGAATTCGATTTGATTAATAAACTATATGGAATCGAATTTCGATTCTCACTATTATAAGTCAATTTTCTAATCCATTTCATCCATCTCTTGTTAATTTAGAACTATATAAAGTGGGGCATTACACATGTCGTGTTCGACACTCGCCAATACTTTTCAAAATGTGATCGACATATCAACTCTCCAGACATGCTAGCGACTTGCAATTCTAGTATTCCGACACGCCATTTCAACACATATGAGGTTAATTTTATGCATTTTCAATAAATTAGATGTCAAAATGTAAATTATACTTAAATCATGTATCTACGCACCCAGATTAATATATCCAGCCATAAAAAAAAAAACTAATCGTGAATCCCTAACATGAGAAGTAAAAGAAACTCATCACTGATATATGTGTGTGTATATATAATATATATATATATATATATATATATATATATATATATATAGGATATTTTCTCACATATATATGCAATTAGTAAGCAGTCTGTCCCAAAACGTCGGAGTTCTCTATTTTTTAATAAATGACAAGTCCGCAATCAGGAAGCCTTAACTAGCCTACCCCCTAGGTGGGGATTGTGGGCTCGATAAGTTATCCATCGGCATCTGCGGATAGTAAGGTATGTATCCTTGATTCAATGGGGTTGGCATACTGATATTCATTGGATTCATTAGGCTCACTACCCCCGCTGGAGGCAACACAACGTTCCTGACAGGTCTTACATTACATTGTCACTGTTCAGTGGTGATATTAGCGTCCCCGGGTTCACACCATTTAGCAACAGTATATACTGATTCACCCCTCCAATGTTATTTCCATTGGTAACATTTTGGGCATAACCATTTTATTGACGGTGCCACCATGGCCAATTAAGTCACTATTGTTTTGATTCTAGCCATCAACAATCTCTAGCCTCTAATGTATTCTTATAGCCGTTTGTGGCACTATTTGCTCAAATTACCGCAAATATTTAACTGAGGAGAAAGGATCGAAGGAATATACCATGTAGCCACTTGACTCCCCGGATATAATGTGGCTGACTCGACTGTCATGGTCTCAATGTGATTTTCGTCACCACATTCGTGATCATAGGTTTGATCACTTCTGCAATGTGATTCACCATATGGTTGGTCAAGTCACTCTGATACTCTTAAAAAATCTCTTCATAGTGGCCACATATGAGGATTTGGTGCAGTTTCTCTCATTGATCTTCAATCAGATATCGAGAAAAATCTACCCCCTCACATTGGCTTTCTTCTACCATTCGATTAATGGCTGAAACTCCGAAGTCCTTGATCATTGCCATTTGGATTGTTACCCACGGCATTATCAACTTTGGATGATTCCTTGCTCACAGCATTGAACGAAATACCTTTCATCAAACATCGATTCTTCAATTTTTATTAACAAGAGACAAGCTCTGTGACAATTCTGGATAGAAGGTTCAGCGGATCATAAGGAACGAATATGTTTCGTCGGAATTTAATCGACAGCAAGGCATAAAATACTTTGTTGGAATTTAATCAAATACAAAGTGAGATGATAGATAGATAGATAGATACGACGCTGGCATTTAATCGAAGATTAAATATCCAAAACTATGACTAACTTGCGGCAATTGAAAGTTACGTCAAAGTAAAATTGTGGAAAGGATAAAATGCAGGAAATGAAGTGCTGAAAAGGATGATAATAAAGTATAGAAATAACTGTTTTATTTGATGATTTTCGAATCCCTTACAACGTTGTGGTTACCAAACTATCTTATCCATAAACGGTTGTTGTCGTCGACGCCAATCCTGGTTTGCTCCCAATAGCACTTGTCCCTGATGCTTTCATCGAATTTAAAATAGACACCATATTCGGCATCTCCCATTTATATTTTCCCACATAAACTGACATGGAACACCTTTCTTTCAACCATCCATCGTCAACAATGTCATAATGCTCATGGCAACCTACAACCTTCCTTGAGCTTTGAGCTTTTGCAAGACTTGCTTTTGGCCAAATATGTTCGGAAATTTTTTGCCAAACCTAAAATTTTGGCCTAAGGGTTTTGGACACCCAAAAGTCCCTTGGGAAAGCAGTTCCCAAATACAACCTAAGGATGTTTTGTGAGAATTCAGTTGCAATTCTCGTGGCTAAAAGCAACAAAAGTGGAAGTCGAAGGAGCACATATCGACATTAGGTATTTTGCCATAAGGGAGCATGTTAAGAAAATAAAGTGGGCATAGAAAACGTTAGCACTTAATTGATGTTAGCTGAACCTTTAACCAAAAGCATGCCACAAATGAGTTATGAGGATCATGTGGTTAGAATGAGAGTTGGTCCTATCATGTAAACTTTCTTGATATGATCAAATTTGTGAAATAGAGTGATGTTTTTCTCAATTCTGGTGTACACATTCATTTATTCAGAGAATAACAATCATTATTGACATAGAATAAATATAAGGTTTGTTAATTACGCCATGTTATTACTATGGGTTGAGTTTCAGAGATAATGTGCATTGTGATACATGTAAGATAGTACTCATTCCAAGAGGACTTATCGCCGCGATTCATATTCTTTGTCTTCAACATGAAGTTTTTATCGATTTAGTCATATTTCGTTTGATGAAATATCAAGATCAAGTGGAAGAATGTTGTTATACCGATAATATGACCCAACATTCAATTTATTGTTTCCCACATTATAATTTCGTTTTGACGTTTTATTGTCCACATTAACTTGTGTGGTAACTGTCCATTAACCCACATTGAGTTGAATATTGCGGTAGCCGTCCAATAGTCACAATACCTGTCTTGATGGAAGACACTCTACGAAGGGGTGCGAATGGGAGTACAAATATGAATAGGTCTAAGCCAAACCCCCTCATTATGAGAAATAACACCATGACATTTGAGATGGCAACTAGTTAGAAATGCCCATTCGTCTATCGTTCAGTCTCTATAAATCCGGTTTGTCAATCAACTTCATCGCGATTATGTATAAACATGAGTTTTGTCTATCTATGAAGAGTCGGAATCTTCGGTCACTTTAGATTTCTAACATGTCAATCATATTATTGTAATGTATGTAATAAACTTTTGGCTGAAGTGCTTTAGGATTGTCCTTTCGTATGAAAAAGCATCTTACAAGATGCACTGTGATCCTTTATGTCTAGTGGTCTGATCCTTAATGTTATTAAGAGCTTAGAGTTATGCTGTTAGTTCAATTACAGTGGGTTGTTTTTGTAAGTAGGCTCCACTCTGTGGATTCTAAGGATCAGAAAACTTTTGAGGCTTGAGAGCCTTATAGTATACACCAACGATTTAAGGAGACGAAAAGGCATCTCGTGGAAAGGCCAAAGCAGCGCTGCGTGCTGTGAGATGCCATAATTGTCTTAAATAATTATTAGTTTATAGTATAGACCCTCGTATTTAAAGCATCAAGCTCACAGTTACGAAGTCATACTAGAATTTGAATTGTAAAAAAAAAAATACTTGTAAAAAATATAACGCAAATGATTTGATTTGTTAATAGTACGATATACTAACCTTAGGAGAGTTGGCGTAGCCGCGAAGTTAGCTGGACTGTCAGGACATTTCCGGCTCCTAAACTAGACTTCACATGTTCCATTTTCACTACTTCATTGATGCACCCGATTTCGGCAGTTTTTACCGATAAGCAGAAATTTCAGCGGGAGCGTTTAGATGGACCTTTTAATTTATTATTATTTTTATGTACTTTCGGGATTTCTTTTTAGTGGCGTTTTTGCAATATTCGTGTTTCCTATTTTAGATTAGGGTTAACACCATATAAAAGGGTGTTTAGAATATTCAAACGACAGACTTGATATTTTGGTTATAATCAAATTGAGAGAACAGATTGTTCCTCCGTTTATCCGCGTTTCCTGTTTTAGGCCAATTTCAATCGCGTATTCGGCATCAATTGGTATCAGAGCACAGGTTGCTTTGAATCGATGGCTGAACAGAACCGCGGTGGTCGTGGTGGACGGCGAGGTCGTGGTGGTCGGGGGCGTGGAGTCGTTCCTGAAGCAGACGAACAACCGCGTCACAGAGACCCGCGAGACGTGGAAATTGAAGAACAGAGACGGCGAATCCAGGATTTGGAACGACAACTCGCGCATGTGGGGTTGGGCGTTCAATCCGAAGAAGAGGGATCTGATGCAACATCCGAAGACGAGGAGGAAGACGTCAACCCTTTCGGGGTTCGGAACCAGGGGCGAAATCGAGGGATGCGACCTGGCAATTGGTCACCTTCTCGGAATTTTGGGATGAAGATCGAGATTCCTGAGTTTGAAGGTAAGACTCATCCTGATGAGTTTATTGATTGGCTGCACACTGTAGAGAGGGTCTTCGATATCAAAGATCTAACTGAGGAACAGAAGGTGAAACTGGTAGCCATAAAATTACGGAAACACGCTTCGATTTGGTGGGAGCACGTTAAGAAACAGCGTGCTAGGGAAGGAAAATCGAAGGTGAGACGCTGGGATAAGATGAAAAAGTTGCTACAGGGAAAGTTCTTACCTAATCACTACAGGCAAGAAGCGTTTATTGAATATCACAACGTTAGGCAACGAGATTCAACGGTGGAGGAGTATACCGAGGAGTTTGATCGGTTACGAATGCGTTGTGACGTGGATGAGGAAGAAGAACAAACTATTGCTCGGTACTTGGCCGGGCTACGAACGGAGATTTCTGATGTCGTCCACTTGCAGCAGTATTGGACGTATGAGGATGTGTGCCGATTAGCCTTGAAGGTGGAGTCGCAATGTAAGAGGAAGGGCAATGCCTCTAAATTTCAGAATCGATGGTCTGGTAAAGACTTTCGAGGAAAGGGAGGGAGTTCTGCAATCAACTCGACACCAGCGGCAGTTAGGGGTGCGAGTTCTAAACCTGCATTGAAAGGGGAGCAGAGTAGCGCGGGAACTAGCAGGGGAGGAGCTGCAGCTAAGCGTTGCTTCAAGTGTCAGGGGTTGGGACACTTTGCTGCTGATTGCCCGAACCGTCAGATTGTGACGTTGGTAGAGAATCCGGTCTATGACGAGGAGTCAGTTTATGATGAACCTGATGGGGAGCCAGAGGACGCGGATCCAGAGCCGGACGAGATTATTTATGCAGATTCTGGTGAGTCTTTAGTTGTTCGACGAGTTTTAAATATGGCTGTTACGGAAGATGAGTCATGGCTTAGGCATAATATTTTTCATACTAAGTGTACTAGTGGAGGAAAACTATGTAATGTGATCATAGATGGAGGGAGTTGCGAGAACGTAGTTTCCACTACTATGGTGGAGAGGTTGGGGCTGAAAACGGAGGATCATCCTCAACCATATAAACTGTCGTGGCTCAAAAAGGGAAACGAGATGAAAGTGAGTAAAAGGTGTCTTGTGCAGTTTTCGATTGCAAGAAATATGCTGATGAGGTGTGGTGTGATGTGATTCCCATGGACGCCTGTCATATCCTGTTGGGGAGACCGTGGCAATTCGACAGGAAAACGCAGCATGATGGTTTTAGAAATACCTACACTTTTAAGAAGGATGGTAGAACTATTACCCTGGGCCCTACTGATTTGAGAAAGGAAGTGAAGAATAATCTGTTATCCAGATCGGAGTTCCAGGAAGAGGCGGTGCGCGTGCCTGAGCTTTTTGCTGTTGTCGTGGTGGAGCAGAATTCTGAAGGTCCTGAAATCCCTTCACAAACCTGGCCTTTGCTTGAGGAGTTTGCTGATGTCGTACCGGAGGAGTTACCGCCCGGTTTACCACCCATGAGAGACATTCAGCATCATATCGACTTCATCCCTGGAGCTGTTATTCCTAATAAAGCAGCTTACAGGATGAGCCCTAGGGAGCATGAGGAGCTGCAGAGGCAAGTGCAGGAGTTGCTAGAGAAAGGCGCGATCAGGGAGAGTATGAGTCCTTGTGCAGTGCCGGCGTTATTAGTCCCTAAGAAAGATGGAACGTGGAGGATGTGCATAGATAGCAGAGCTGTCAATAAAATTACAATCAAGTATCGTTTTCCTATTCCGCGATTTGACGACTTGATTGATCAGTTACATGGGGCTACTGTCTTTTCGAAGATAGACTTGAGGAGCGGGTATCATCAAATAAGAATGCGACCTGGAGATGAGTGGAAAACGGCATTCAAGACTAGAGATGGCCTGTATGAATGGATGGTGATGCCGTTTGGGTTGTCTAACGCGCCGAGCACTTTTATGAGACTGATGAACCAGGTTTTTGTTCTTTTATTGGCAAATTTGTTGTCGTTTATTTTGATGATATTCTGGTTTATAGTGCTTCGATTGAGACACACTTGCAGCATCTGCGAAAAGTGTTTGAGGCCTTGAGGGAGCAGAAGTTATATGCCAATCTCAAGAAGTGTCACTTTTTAACTGATCATGTGACCTTTTTGGGATATATAGTATCGAAGGAAGGCATTCAGGTAGACCCGATGAAGATTGAGGCCATTACGAGTTGGGAGACTCCGAAGAATATTCATGAGGTGCGTAGCTTTCATGGGTTAGCATCTTTTTATCGGAGGTTTGTTCGAGATTTCAGCACTATTATTGCACCTCTTAGGACTGTCTGAAAGGGGGTAGATTTGTCTGGACCAAAGAGGCGGAAGCGGCATTCCTGTTGTTGAAGAAGAAGATAACTGAATCCCCGGTCTTGGTACTTCCTGACTTTAGTGAGGTTTTTGAGGTGCATTGTGATGCCTCAGGCGTTGGTATTGGGGGCGTGCTGAGTCAGAAAAATAAGCCTGTGGCGTTTTTCAGTGAGAAGTTAAATGAAGCAAAGAAGAAGTATTCAACGTATGATAAAGAATTCTATGCCATAGTGAGGAGCTTGGAGCATTGGAGGCATTATCTTATTTCGAGGGAGTTTGTTTTGTACTCTGATCACGAGGCCTTGAAGTATATTAATGGGCAACATAAACTGAACGTTAGGCATGCGAAGTGGGTGGAACTGCTTCAGGCTTTCAGTTTTGCAATTAGGCATAAAGCAGGAGTGATGAACAAGGTAGCAGATGCATTGAGCAGAAAACATTCCTTGCTGTCTACATGCAGGTAAAAGTTTGGGCTTTGACTCTTTTAAGGAGTTATATATTGATGATCAGTACTTTGGGGATGTTTGGAGAAAGTGTTCAAACAGGAGTCTTTTCAGTAGTTTTGTTGGTGGTGGATGGTTTCCTTTCAAGAGAAACAGGTTGTGTATTCCTCAGTGTTCTTTGAGGGAATCCATTATTACTGAGAGTCATGCAGGAGGTCTAGCTGGGCACTTTGAAGTTGAAAAGACGATGGCTTTGCTGTGTGAGCACTTTTACTGGCCTCGAATGGAGCGTGATGTGACACGTTTTGTGGAGAGTGCCGGGTATGTCACGTGGCCAAAACAAAGGGCACTAATGCTGGTTTGTACATGCCTTTACCTGTCCCAGTTGCACCATGGGAGGATGTCAGCCTTGACTTCGTGTTGGGGTTGCCGAGGACGCAGAGGAATAAAGATTCCATAATGGTGGTTGTCGACAGATTTTCGAAGATGGCACACTTTATTCCTATCACAAGACCTTTGATGCTTCGCAGGTTGCTCGTTTATTTTTGCAGGAGGTTGTCAAGCTGCATGGGGTTCCTAAAACTATAACCTCATATCGTGATGTGAAGTTTGTGAGTCACTTTTGGCGCACTCTTTGGAGGCATATGGGAACCAAGTTGCAATTTAGCTCCTCTCATCATCCCCAAACCGATGGGCAAACAGAAGTTGTCAACCGAAGCTTGGGGAATTTGCTGCGAAGTCTGGTTGGTGATAGTCCGCGACAGTGGGATTTGGTGTTACCTCAGGCAGAGTTTGCTTACAACAGGTCACAGAATCGAACAACGGGCAAGAGTCCTTTCGAGATAGTCTATGGGCGTAATCCAATCACTCCTCTGGATCTCACGCCATTGCCCATTAACAAGCAGTTCAGTTCTGATGCAGATGAACATGCGAAACAGATTAAGGAGCTGCATTCAGAAGTTCATGACAAGATTACTAGGCAGAATATGAAGTACAAGCAGAGGGTGGATATGCGACGAAAGAAAGTGGTCTTTAAGGAGGGTGATCTCGTGTGGATTCACCTCAGGAAGGAACGCTTCCCCGCTGGCAGGTTTGGCAAGTTACACCCTAGAGCTGATGGTCCATTCAGGGTTCTCGAACGGATCAATGATAATGCATATAAGATCGAGCTGCCAGGTAAGTACAATGTATCCGGGACTTTTAATGTAGCAGATTTATCGCCCTACTATGCAGACGAGGAAGAATCCGAGGAGATTGTTATCAGTGAAGACGAAGCAGATTCGAGGGCGAATCTTTTCTCTAGCAGGGGAGGATGATGCACCCGATTTCGGCAGTTTTTACCGATAAGCAGAAATTTCAGCAGGAGCGTTTAGATGGACCTTTTAATTTATTATTATTATTATGTACTTTCGGGATTTCTTTTTAGTGGCGTTTTTGCAATATTCGTGTTTCCTATTTTAGATTAGAGTTAACACCATATAAAAGGGTGTTTAGAATATTCAAACGACAGACTTGAATATCTTTTGGTTATAATCAAATTGAGAGAACAGATTGTTCCTCCGTTTATCCGCGTTTCCTATTTTAGCCAATTTCAATCGCGTATTCGGCATCATACATGCAATCTGTTTTGGATAAAAATCATGGACTTGACTTGTTTATAAGCATGTAGATGTTCCATACACCTTCAAGTAATTCACTTTTACGGCCCTTTAGATTATATTAAAATAGTTAGGTTAAAACTGTGAAGTGACACTTTTTTTAGTTTATTTTGGGGTTGGAGTTATTAGGGTCTTTTCACCAAAAGTGGTGTCATGTTATTTCTTGACCTCTAATTAAGGAATCGGCGGCTCTTCTGATGTTGTGTGTGTTTGTGGGTGTGTTTTTTCTTTCTTTCTTTCTTTTTTAAATTTAAACCACTAACGTTTGTGTTTGTAGACAAGAACACCATTGAATTATTTGCCAATCTACACATTGTAAACCTATGCATCAATCAATTATTCCTCTAGAAAGAATAAAACACACATAGCAAAAGTAGAATAGCTGACAAGATTAAAAGGAGGGGTTAATACTATAAAAAATCTTAATTGATACACGTATGACAAATTGACTCCAAACTAATTTTTTGACCACAAAAAATCCCAAATTAACACATGTGACATATTTATCTCAAATTATGTTTTTGACTACAAAAAACCCTAACTGGAATACTTGTGACAAATTTACTCCAAACTGGTATATCTATGAGAAATTTACCTTTTGTTTTTTGTTAAATTTTACCATAAAATTGGTGAATTGGCTAATACGTGACAATTGACGGGGTGTATTTTGATATTTTTACCATCACAAGTTTATCAGTTTAGGGTTTTTCATGATATTAATACAATTTAACGAAAATTAACGAAGAGTAAATTTCTCACTAGTGTACCAGTTGGGGGCTTTTTTATGGTAAAAATATATTTTTAGGGTAATTATCACATGTGTACCCCAAATTAAAAAGAAAAGGGGTCCTCGCCTCTCGGCCTCC
>JAGVVM010019407.1:0-45273 GCA_019149425.1 Psidium friedrichsthalianum
TTCTTTTTATAGGAGGTTTGTTCGAGATTTCAGCACTATTATTGCACCTCTTACGGACTGTCTGAAAGGGGATAGATTTGTCTGGACCAAAGAGGCGGAAGCGGCATTCCTGTTGTTGAAGAAGAAGATAACTGAAGCCCGGTCTTGGTACTTCCTGACTTAGTGAGGTTTTTGAGGTGCATTGTGATGCCTCAGGGCGTTGGTATTGGGGGCGTGCTGAGTCAGAAAATAAGCCTGTGGCGTTTTTTAGTGAGAAGTTAAATGAGCAAAGAAGAAGTATTCAACGTATGATAAAGAATTCTATGCCATAGTGAGGAGCTTGGAGCATTGGAGGCTTTATCTTATTTCGAGGGAGTTTGTTTTGTACTCTAATCACGAGGCCTTGAAGTATATAATGGGCAACATAAACTGAACGCTAGGCACGCGAAGTGGGGGGAACTGCTTCAGGCTTTCAGTTTTGCAATTAGGCGTAAAGCAGAAGTGATGAACAAGGTGGCAGATGCATTGAGCAGAAAATATTCCTTGCTGTCTACAATGCAGGTAAAAGTTTTGGGCTTTGACTCTTTTAAGGAGTTATATATTGATGATCCTTATTTTGGGGATGTTTGGAGAAAGTGTCAAACAGGGTTTTTTCAGCAGTTTTCGTTGGTGGATGGTTTCCTTTTCAAGAGAAACATGTTGTGTATTCCTCAGTGTTCTTTGAGGGAATCCATTATTACTGAGAGTCATGCAGGAGGTCTAGTTGGGCACTTTGGAGTTGAAAAGACGATGGCTTTGCTGTGTGAGCACTTTTACTGGCCTTGAATGGAGCGTGATGTGACACGTTTTGTGGAAAAGTGTCGGGTATGTCACGTGGCCAAAACAAAGGGAACTAATGCCGGTTTGTACATGCCTTTACCTGTCCCAGTTGCACCATGGGAGGATGTCAGCCTTGACTTCGTGTTGGGGTGCCGAGGACGCAGAGGAATAAAGATTCTATAATGGTGGTTGTCGACAGATTTTCGAAGATGGCACACTTTATTCCCTGTCACAAGACGTTTGATGCTTCGCAGGTTGCTCGTTTATTTTGCAGGAGGTTGTCAAGCTGCATGGGGTTCCTAAAACTATAACCTCAGATCGTGATGTGAAGTTTGTGAGTCACTTTTGGCGCACTCTTTGGAGGCATATGGGAACCAAGTTGCAATTTAGCTCCTCTCATCATCCCCAAACCGATGGGCAAACAGAAGTTGTCAACCGAAGCTTGGGGAATTTGCTGCGAAGTCTGGTTGGTGATAGTCCACGACAGTGGGATTTGGTGTTACCTCAGGCAGAGTTTGCTTACAACAGGTCACAGAATCGAACAATGGGCAAGAGTCCTTTCGAGATAGTTTATGGGCGTAATCCAATTACTCCTCTGGATCTCACGCCATTGCCCATTAACAAGCAGTTCAGTTCTGATGCAGATGAACATGCGAAACAGATTAAGGAGCTGCATTCAGAAGTTCATGACAAGATTACTAGGCAGAATATGAAGTACGAGCAGAGGGTGGATATGCGACGAAAGAAAGTGGTCTTTAAAGAGGGTGATCTCGTGTGGATTCACCTCAGGAAGGAACGCTTCTCCGCTGGCAGGTTTGGCAAGTTACACCCTAGAGCTGATGGTCCATTCAGGATTCTCGAACGGATCAATGATAATGCATATAAGATCGAGCTGCCCGGTAAGTACAATGTATCCGGAACTTTTAATGTAGCAGATTTATCGCCCTATTATACAGACAAAGCAGAACTTGAGGAGCTTGCTGTCAGTGAAGACGAAGCAGATTCGAGGGCGAATCTTTTTTTTTCTAGCAGGGGAGGATGATGCACCCGGTTTCGACAGTTTTACCGATAAGCGGAATTTTCTGCGGAAGTCGGCGAACGGAAGGCTTTGGAGCTCAAATTCGGTCGGTTAAAGCGAAACGGCGTTCTGATCACAACTCACCGCCTTTGGCCGTGACTAATGGTGAATTTCGGCGATTCGGGAACGTTTAGATGGTTTTTTTTCAATTTTTTTTATTATTTTCAGTATTTTTAATTTCTGGATTAAGTTTCCTTTTTTTGATTAGGGTTAACACCATATAAAAGGGTGTTTATGGATTCCAAAGGGGACTTTTTTTTGGATATTTTCCAGTAATTAAACTGAGAGAACGGTTGTTCCTCTGTTATCAAATTCGTGTGTTCTTGCTTAGCCAATTTCGTACGTGCTTCGGCATCACGTCTGCTCATTGGGCAGTAGAACCCTTGCTCATTGACTAGGTAGTGGGACCCTCGATATTCCATGCGTAGGGATCACTTATCGTCGGCCCATACTTTAATTTTCCTCAGCTCATGTGAGCATGCTTGATGCAACAAACAAGGGTTTCTGAAGTACACACCAACTCTAATGGTTAGGAGGGCCTAGAACGAGATTGCAAGCCAATCAATCAATCTCTCTCTCAAAAGTTGGGATAGTTGTATTGCTGAAGGACATTGTTGCTATCGCAACTATTGTAGGATAAGTTCAATGTTATAATATCATGCTGGTTTTACGATGAGCTAAATTGTTGATGATTCTCGATTATAAGTTTTCGAAACTAATTTTAACATTGCACATTAATTTTGAAGCTTCTACTATCGTCCTTATTATGAAATATAAATTATTGCTTAACCATTTGATGAGAGAGAGAGAGAGAGAGAGAGAGAGAGAGAGAGAGAGAGAGAGAGAGAGAGAGGAAATGGTAAAATTTAAAGAACGAGAAAGACAGGTGATGGAGACACCACTGGAGACAATAGACCCATATACTTTGTCTGGATTTCTTAGCCAGGATAGGATTACGTATGATAAAATATAGAATTCAGGAATTTTGCTATATCCTACTTAATATTTGGTGTCGCAATAATATAGGTAGATATTTTCATATTCTATCATTTTCATTGTTTAGTAGGAACTGCATATCAGCGTAAATGCACAAATAGAAACGTTAACAATCTCTCATGATTCACTACTAAAGAAACCAAAACTGCAAAAACAAGACAACCTCCTACAATCAATTTGTGATTATTGCACGATTTAAACTTTATGTAGCAAAGGAGATCATTGTAGCATTCTAAAGTCATAGAGTTGACTATGAGAAGAAATATAAATAGCCTAAGCATATCCTTGAGAGAGATCAGTCGGAGAATACTAGATCTAGCAATAACGAGAGACAACAATCACTCATCTTTGCGATTTCGAAAACTATAGTACTTCGACTCTCTCATTGCTTTCATGAAGTTTCGACAAGAATCAGAGAGCTACAAAGGAGAAGGAGCTTCGATTTTTTTGTCACTTTTAGGAGGTTTTGACATAAACTAGAGAGCTAAAGAGGATAAGGAGCTTTGACTCTCTTGTCACTTTCATCAAGTTTCGATGTCAACCAGAGATTTATGGAGGAGTTGTGAAGCTTCAACATGCATTGGAGCTACAGAGAAAGAGAAAAAGAGGATAGGTTATTATTATTATTAAAGAAAATATCTTTTATACTACTGAAAATAAGAAATCCTATCCACATTTATCCCATCATTACATAAGATATTTTATCAGGGTTATATTCCTCTTATATTTGACTTCTGACTACTAAATGTAGCCTCAAAGGATTGATCTTGCTTTAATAATCTTAATCTCGAGTCAAGATGTAAATTAAAATCCTAATAGTAAATTGTCTAGATACATTGTAATTTTTTGATTTTGATCTGTGGTTTCCAAAGGACTTTTAGCTGTAGAATGTACTCTAGTTTAATCATGACTGGACAGTAATCGGTGCATTGCATCGGATAGCTATAAAAATAAGATATGATAAGTACAACACAAATGCTATAAATTTTCTTTCGACCACTTAAGTGTTTTAATTCCTAAAAAACGTTCACTTAAGTGTTATAACTGTCAATCAGTCACTTAAGTGCCAACATTTATTTTAAAAACGTTCACCTAGTTGCCGAAAATCGAACGTGGCATAGCATTGGTGGTGAATGTTTTTAAAAAGTTATGGCACTTAAATGATCAATTAAAAAGTTTTATGTCATCGTAGTGATCAGAAAAAAAAGTAATGACACTTGAGTGAGAATCGTACATGTGTTATAGCACTCATGTGATTGAAAAAAAAGTTATGTCACCCAAGTGAGAGCCGTATGAAAGTTATGACACATGCAATGTCCTATCCCCCCAAAAAAGATAATTCTAGAGATATTCTAGGATTTTATATTTCAATATTACATAGAACCTATCAATCAAAGAAATATTCTAATCTCTTTCCTCGTTATGATTGTGCAAGGAAAACTTGAAACAAAATTGGTGTAGATTTCTAAATCATATTGTCATATTGGATCAACGAAAAAATAAAAACCTTATAGTGATTTTATAGGTAATCAAAGCGGAACTTAAAACAAAGTGAAAGATAAAGTCACACGAATAGTATTAGGGTTGATTAGTTCTAGGGTGGGCTGGTTCCTAGTTTGTGTTACTGGGAGCCGGCCCACCTGGTCTTAGATGAACCTAGAAACCGGACTAGATCGGTTCGGTCTGTTCTCATGTGGGACTAGGGATCGGCCTCGATAATTTTTTTTTCTAAAGTCAATAGTTCATTACCAATTAAGGTTTTCGTGCCCTTAAAAAGTTCAAAACATTCAACCATGAATAGTCACAGATCTGAAACTCCTGCAAGTTATAAGAAGTACCCAAAGAAGTAAAAAATAAAATCCCAAACTAGGGATGGGCGGTTCTAGGTTCCTTATAGGTTCCGAGTGGAATTGGAAACCATCTCCCTAGAATATGTTTATCATTTTTTTGAACCTAAAACCTATTCTGCATATCTTGAAACCTGAAATGCCACAGGTTACAAGGTCTATCCGGGGTCCACTTTTGGGTACCCAAGAACTTGTCAATTCAATTTGTTCTTTTTTTCCCCATACTTATTTAAGCAAAATGACAGTGGGGTCAACAACAAAAATGAAGGTATCTCATCCTTCAATATCTATCACTAATCTCCTATAAGTAATGAGTTTTTCCAGTGAAAATCAAGATAGTCCTTCGAAATCAGAAGCGGTTCACCAGCGGCCGGGCCAGCTTTTGATCTTCTTTCTTGTCATTCACATATGAAAGATGACTTTTTTTTTTCCCCGAAAAACTGCCTGCAGCAAAAACTCTTATGCTAATACCAATTGAAATGACCAGATAATTAGCTAGACTGTCATCTTCTCATACAAAATACATGAAAAGGACTCCAACGAAAAAGACAGCGTCGTCCAAGAATATGAAACGTGAACTGTGTGGCAAGTGGAAAATCAAGTTGTAGCGAAATCGAAATGGACAAAGTCGGAAGGGCTACCCGCAAGTAGAAAATGTCTCGCTCGAACTTGAGCAGCAATTGCTAAAAGGAGGAGGAGGAGGAGAAGGACAGTAGAGAGAGAGTGAGAAAAAAAAATGACGAGAAGCGCTCATGGTTGGAATCCTTACGTCCCAACTGGGTTGCTCCTCATTAATGACACCACTAAAGTTTCTAGTCCCGATCCCGATTCGGTTCCACTAGGAATCAGGAGCCGAAATCGAAACCTACGGTTCTTAAAAATAGAACTGGAAATCGGATCCTGACTCATTAGAACTTGAAACTGGACCGGGAATTGGTGGTCCGATTCTCCGGTTCTCGATTCTATTTTAGAACCATGCTTACCCCTTCTGAAAACCTAATCCACAGCTAGGACCAAATGAGCTTAATGTGACTAACCCAACTGGAGGATGAATAAGAAAAAAAAACTCAGACACGCAACAAAAGACAAAAACCCATAAAGGCAAGAACTTTAAGGAGAGAGAAACAAAATAGTATATAAAAAATCGTTGTTTTCTTCAAATGTTCAATGAAAGAGAGATTGAGAGTGAGCAATGAGCAACGAGCGTCATGAATGAGGCTGCGAGAGGCGTGACTAAGAGATTGAGAATGAGCATCGAAAGAGAGAGAGAGAGTTAGGGTTTTCAGTTTTTAGCGAGAGTGAACTTTGAAAAATGGGTAATTAGTAATTAAGGTTTTAAGTTTTGTAACATACATTCATATGTGATACGTACGTATGTACGTACGTATGTATGTGCATCTATAATATATGTGGATATAATGTATATACATTTATGTGTGTATAGCTCCGGGTGCGTGGGTCAACATGGGCTGGTTCCTAGTGGTTCCCAGTTTGTGGAACTGGGAACTAGCCCACATGGTCTTGGACCTACCTAGGAATAGGATTGGATCAGTTCGGCCCGTTCCCAGTGTGTCCATGATTAGGCCCTGATAATTTTTCTTTTCTAAAGTCAATCGTTCAGCTCAAACTAAGGTTTCTGTGCCCTAAAAAGTTAAAAACATTCTACCAAAACAATTGCAGATTTGAAACTCCGGCAAGTTACAGCAAAGTACCCAAAGAAGGAAAAAAAAAAAAAATCGAAACCTAATCCACAGCTAGGACCCAATGAGCTCGATGTGACCAACCAAAGCGGTGAACGAGTAAAGAAAACTTAGAGATGCACGACAAAAAAACAAAAACCCAAAAAGATGGGAACTTTAAGGAGAGAGAAATGAAATGGTACCTAAAAAATCATCATTTCCTTCAAATGTTCAGTAAAAGAGAGATTGAGAGTGAGCGACAAGCGTCATGAGTGAGACTGCTAGAGGTGTGACTAAGAGACTAAGAGTGAGCGTCTTTAGAGAGAGAGAGAGATATGAGTGAAGAGAGGAGAAATTAGGGTTTTCACTTTTCAGTGAGAGTGAACTATAAAGAATGGGTAATTAGTAATTAATTTTTTTAGGGATCCTGGCGATGGGGTCAAGGGATCATCCACTTGATCCCTTGAAACATTTAAACACATATCTCTCTGATCATTTACATTCAAACACATATCGGCCTGATAAAGTGAAAACATTTAAACACATATCACCCCATGTAAACACATATCGATATGTGTTTAAATGTTTTCACTTCAGAAGACCCTTAAGAGAGATATATAAAGAATGGGAACTTTGAATGTTTTCACTTTTCATTGCCTGGCTTTGATCCCTTGACCGATATGTGTTTAAACAAACACATATCGGTCTGGTCCGGTGGTTCAGGTGAGTGAGTTCACATGGCTGGATTCCTAATTTGTGGAATCGAAAATCAGTCCACCTGTTCCTTGTCCCACCTAGGAAGTTGACTGGATCGATTCAGTCCGCTCCCTATGTGTCCAAGATTTGGGCTTGATAATTTTTTTTCCCTAAAGTCAATCTTTCATCATTTCTTTTAGGTTTCCGTGCCCTAAAAAAGTTCAAGACATTCAACCATAAATAGTTGCACATCTGAAACTCAGGCAATTTACACCAAAGCACCCAAAGCAGAAGAAAACAAAACCTAAAACCCAATCCACAGGCAGGATCCAATGATCTCGATGAGAGCAACCAAAGTGGATGACAAAAAAAAATGCGTAGCAAAAAACAAAAACCCAGAAAGGCAGAAACTTTAAGGAGAAAGAATCGAAATGGTACCTAAAAAATTGTCATTTTCTTCTAATATTCAATAAAAGAGAGATTGAGAGTGAGCGACCAGCATCATGGGTGACGTTGTGAGAGCCGTGACTGAGACACTGAGAGTGAGCATCAGGAGCAAGGGAGAGGTGTGCGTGAAGAAAGGAGCAAGTAGGGTTTTCACTTTTCAGTGAGTGAACCGTGAAGAATGGATAATTAATAATCAAGCTTTTCATATCGTTCCGGTCTAGATGGGTGGATCCATATGTGGAACTGGACTGATATTCATCGGTTTCAAGTTTTAGGAACCGAGAACCGCCTAGAACCAGCTGGGTTTGGTCCGGCTCTTTTGCTTACCCCTTAATAGTACTTATAAAGTCCATAATTACTGTAAATGAGATAAATAATTAAAATATGGTAGAAGCTATGTAACTAATAATCCTTTTGATGAAAGCATTTGGTAAAAAACTTCTTCAATCACTTAGTGGCGTCTCCATGGTAGTCCACTTTGTAGCGAATGCAACAAGAATAATTCTTTCAACGAGAAGAGCTTGTAGTAATATATGTACAAAGATTGTATTAATTCCTATTGTTATTGCAAACTAAATTAAAATAAAGGAAATTTCTGAGGTCTTGTTTGGTTACCAGGAGTAAGGACGATGAAATTGGAATGAAGTCCTTTGTTCATTGCAAATAAGGTTGGCTCCCTCCACTTGGAATAAAACAAGTATCAAAACTGGAAAAGAAATATTCTTTTTACTTGGTCTTCATTTACCGGGAGAAGTTGGAATGGAAACAAGTAAATAGAAATGAATGAATTTAAATTGTAAATTGGATCAACAATCCAATTTTGAATTCGGCAACTTTTACAACAAGAGAGCTTGATATAGTAGGCAACTTTTATGATTTGAGTTGCTTTTGCTTATACTACTCACGGGAAATTACAATCACAATACAATTAATGGATTACGTTCTTATTCCAATAGTTGCTAGACGTGATAATTTGAAAGTTTAATTACTATTCAGATTCCTTGTTTATCCTGAAGTCAATTATTTCATTTAAATTGTTAAATTCTTGATAACCAAAACGAGGCCTAAGAGAATGTTATCGTATCGTTAATTTGAGGATTTGATTAAGATTAATACTACAAAACATCTCAAACTGATACACTCGTGCTACATATACCCCAAGGTTCATTGGGGTAAATGTAGTAAGGTTATACTGGTTTGGAATTTGTGTGTGTGTGTGTTCGCATTGTTCCCAATTTGCTAGAATCGAGAATCGGACCGTACCGAACTAATCGGTTTGATCCAATTCCCAGGTGGTTCCATTGGACCGGTAACATAAAAAAAATACGCACCATAATTTCCTGCTCATTGATCATTCTCTTTCCACGTTTATGCAAAAACTATTTTCTTCCACTTTATGCACATCCACAAGAGTGTTCCATTTTGCTAATAGAAAAGAAAAGAGGGTTGCGAAGTGAAGCAAAACCTAAACAAGTAAACATTAGGGTTATTTTTTTAAAAAGTAAACAAATAAAATCGATCGGTCCAGTTCTATGTCCATGGAATCGGGAACCGGACCGCCGGGTCACAGGTTCTAATTTAGGAAACTAGGAACTAGACCACCAGTCTCGGTCTGGTTCGGGCGATCTCGCTCTGATCGGCTCGATTTGCTTAGCCTGGTCTCTATTGTGTCGTCATGAAGGTATACCACAAAAACATAACCCAAAATAATCAATTTAGGATTGTTGTTACCAGTGATCCCTATAAATTTGTCTGAAAATCATCATTCTCCCTCTATTTTTTTTGGTTCAAAACCATCCCTATTCCTTTAAAAAAGTGACACTTGTTGTCCCCGGTCGATTCGGTAACGGAATTTACTGGTGGGGACTTGACACTATCAAGTGTTTCCTGATATGGAATATTTACGAAAAAATTAAATATTTGTTGATGGGGACTTTTTTTTTTAATCATAATCTTAGTTTTCAGGAAAAAATGTTAACTATTTGCTGCTTAGTTTGAGCTCACAACATCCATTGCCATGGTCTTTCACTACTCGAGCTCGTCATATTCATGGCCACGATGTGCTCCACTCAAGCTTCGTGGCCTCCATGGCCGCTTGCTGCTTGAGTTCAAGCACATGACATCCATTCGACCAACAGGGCGTAGAGCGACGTCATTGACATTGCTGAGGTGGCCCAAGTTTTTAGGGGCTGTCGTGGGGGAGGGCAGTGACGGTGGTGAGGAGCGTCCTGGCATGGTTGATGAGGGTCGAAAGGTTTGTTAACATGTTGCCTATTTTGTACCCATGTGACGCCACGAAATAATTTTTGACATATCATAACATGACACATGTACTTCGATGGCATATGCCGGTAGTCTGATGATCCATGTCAACAAAACCCAACCGGCAATAAGAATAAAGGTATAACGGAAGGACAAACGATGGTGCACTGACGTCTTTTTAAAATAAAGTAACTAGATGGTTTTGGTTTTCGAGCAAAAACATGGGAATTGCCGGTGACATAACCCATCAATTTAAAACTTTAATGGTGCAAAATATGGAAAAAGAAATAATCTTTTAACCTGAAATATTTGAACATATCACATACATATCGGGGTCAATACTGATCTGTTAATTTAAATGAGTCATGCAGGTCGATTTCGTATTTAGCTGATTTGACACGAACAAGATTTGGAGGATACAAAATTGAGCCAAACACGACTAGTGTCAACCCAGATTTGCTAATCGTGCATGATTGAATTGTGTTATAATCATGTTAGAAAAATAGGGGTGAGCCTTGGAACGTAAAACCTATTGCCGAAATAGGTTCCTTATTTTTTTGAAACCTGGAAAACCTATCACAGGTTCCAGAATTACCCTGGAAAACCTACACCGTCATAGGTTCCAGAGTTGATTTAGGGTCTACTAGTTCCATCCGTATTTTTAATTGAACGATTGTAGCGAATTATCGCTTTTAAGAACCAATCACCTTTAATGACTATTACTTGTTATAATCCACTAATCACAACTTATATTTAGACACACAAAGAATATTAAATATTAAAAAGCAAAAAGTCTCAATCATAAAAGTAATAAATATTGCTGGAAATGGGAGCTCATAACATATACCAAGAAAAATACAAAAACTTATTCTAGTTCTAGGACTTGAAACCTACCGTCAATACAAGTTCACCAATTTTTGGAACCTCAATGTATCTTGTATACCTTGGAACCATGCTCATGCCTAATACAAATTGCCACATCGAAAAAACTAATAATTAGATATTTAATTGCATAATTGAAAATTTCTACGTCTAACTCGCATCCTTGCATTGACATGAGTTTTTAGCTTTTAAACGCTACTTAAGTTATGTGATTTTTCTGGAACCATGTTCTATTGTTTGCTTATGTTAGATCTAGCATATAATCATCTAATCCATGGCCAAAAGTGAATGCTAGATGTACCTCTTCTTCAAGTGTCCTGATAGTTTCCTTGCCAATAATGATCATGATGATGTTAGGATTTGGCACACAATCAAGTTGAAGTAAAACATAAAGCGAGAAAAAAAAATCAAGACACGAGATTTTATTGTGGTGCACCCTTAAATTAGGTTATGTCTAGTAGAGGATTCAACTATAATTAGTATATTGTACCTCTTGTTACATCATTTAATTACAAGCGAAAAAGAGCATATATAACATGAGCTATTCATGAGCGCAATGAAAATTTACGGGCTTAAATCGTAAAAGCCCTCTTGTGTCTAGAGAATTCTGCCCCCTTGAGACCCTTGCTGAAGTGGCTCCCCCAAACCCCTGCCCACTCAGCGGGAGCGAGACCTATGTGCTTTCTTGTCGTAGGGGACTATAAACCACATCCCAACATTCTCCCACTTGGTGAATATTTCTCATGCTTCTTTAGACCCAACACAATTATACACCATTTAAACTTTTTTGCACTCATTGCATTGGTAAAAAAATTTGCACTATTCACATGTGTATCAACTTTTTCTAGCACTACAACAACTTTCTGTTCTACTTTCTCTCGGATGAAGTGATATTATATGTTGATGTGCTTTATTCTTACATGAAATTCAAGATTTTTAGCCAAGAATATTGCACTCTGGCTATCACACCCAATCTTCACTTCTCCTTATGTAAAGCCGAGCTCTTTACACAATTTGCACATCCATGTAATTTCCTTAGCATTATGAGTAAGAGCCATGTACTCTGCCTCAATAGTAGATAAAGCAACCGTACTATGGCTCTTGCTCATCCAACTCACAGCTCCTCCAAATAAGGAAATAACATAACCACTAGTCGACCTCATGCTATTAATGTCACCTCCCTAATCAGCATCAACAAAATACTTCAATTCTGATGCTTGCTGTTCCTTTGAGCTTTTCATGCCTTCATAACATAATTCAAAATCAGACGAATTGCAAAGATAACGAAGCACCCTCTTTGCATCTATCCAATGTTCTGTTCTTGGATTGGACATATATTTACTCAATACTCCCACTGCTTGACCAATATCTAGACGAGTATACACTATAGCATACATTATGCTCCCAACTACACTTATATATGGAATTGCTGCCATCTCTTTAGCTTCCTCTTCAGTCTTGGGACACTAGAGCGCTGAAAACTTGGAACTTGTGGACATAAGGGTCTTCACAGGTTTACAGTTTGTCATGTTGAACTTTTTTAGCACATTTTCCATATATTTCTTCTGACTTAGCCACAACTTCCCATTCTCATGCTCCCTTTTCATATGCATGCCCAAGATGAAGTTTGATGTGTCACGCCCCGAACCTCCACGAACACCCGACATCTGCACGACGACGGTCAATACATGCGACATCCCAGGATTGTCCCCGACCCAGAAACCTTAATATCTAAATAAACGCTAGTGGAAGCAATATCTTATCCCTAACAACGAATGAGCAAGGATTAGCGTAACCATAATACCTTATATATATATACATAATCTCAGCTCTATATTACACTTGAATATTAGTTTTACAAATATTAACAACAATAAACAACCTAGGACGACCACATTCATTAGCAATCACCGATTCACCATCAATTGTCCTTGCCAATTGGGTACTTCATCACCTGGATATCAAATCTTGTAGTATCCCTACCATGCTTATATCCTAGGGTCTGAAAGGTAGAGGAAATCATCGTAAGAACACATTTCAGTAAGCTCACCCCTAATCCCGCTCAAGATATTACATACTATCAGATCCAACTCTAACATGCTCTCCTAGACTCTCGGATCACGGAAACAAAAACAAAGGGCAAACGAGGAATGGCACATCATCGAAATAATCAGACACGTCAACAATTCATATCTACATAAAGATCAATAATGCAAATGCGTGCACATTCCATGCTCAAATTCCAGTCTCGGCTCTCTAGCCAACTCGACCCACATTAAACGCATAAGGTCTATGCCCTTTTCACACTAAAATATGCATTTTAGGCCCACGATATCTCAATAATTGACCCGAAATACAAATGGACAGTATGTGAATAGTATTCTAGGCTCGTGAACAGTATTCAAGGTGTCGTGAATAGTGATTTCAAAATATTATTTGGCCCGCTTTTGCTCTAAATATCCCAAAAATTCATTTTTCGGTACCCGAACCTCACGGGACCCACATCAACCACCACCAACAGCATATATTCAGCCAAGACAACAATATACCAAGCCCAAATAATATACAACAGCCTTGCCACAGAATCGATTTTCATAAAAATCGCCAAATCAGTCAATTTTTTTATACCGATCTACCTTGGATCGCACCCTAGAGTCTATCCAAAAATCATCTAACATCCTACTAGAGGTTTAGGGGGTCGTCTTACCTCGATGAGGCTGATTCGAAGTCAGATGGGCGACGGAACGACGAACGGCTCGGCGGCGATCGGCGGAGCATGACAACAGTGCGGAATCCGGCAAAACCCAAGGAAACCAAGGTTGTTCAAGGGCTGAAAGGGGTGATTCACAATCTGAAAATCAATATTTTCACATAAAAATAAGCTCTAGGGGTCGCTGGGGTCAACATATATCAACGTGGGCTATATTTCAAATTCGGGCAACAGAAAACTGGTTCGTCGACTGAAACGGCGAAGCAAATTTGGAAGGTCAAACGACCTCGGATTGAAGTGATTCAAAATTCTGTGAACTCATCTTGGATAGAACTACGACATATCCAAAAATCACAAAACTCCAATAGTCGGATTTCCTTCGGCAGCCGATTGAAGTTGGCGGCAGAAATATGGAACCAGCAAGGGGAGAGAGAGAGATCCGAAAATTTAGAGAGAGAGAGAGGAGAGAGAATTTGGTCATAATTATGGAGGAGAGAGAGTGGTTTGACCAATAAATATCTTAAGGATAATTATCTTCGATGACTATTCACCGATAGCGACATAAAGCTGAACGAATGGACTGATTTTTGGACTATCAGTAAAATTTAGAATGATAAAGCTTGGGTAATAATTATTTTTGGTCAAAGCTGGTCAAATTGGTCAAAAAGATGACCGACGAGATATTTCTCAAAATTCATGAAATTTCAGGACCGGTAGGGGCTCAATCGATGCTGATTTGGCTCAATCGCGATCAGAAAATAACTCAAAATACCACCGAACAAATTTTCTAGCCTCACTAAAATTACTAACACTCTCTAACCATGGATTCTAGCACAAGACGGGGGCGAGATGGCAATTTTCAATTTTGCCTTTTTCTCTAGGCATTCCAATGCTACGTTGCCAATTTACGCCTTTCGAGGCGACATCCAATTTCAACCTCCGTAACACTCTTGAGAATCGATTGTCCTATTCCGAAACTCAATTCACAGCCTCATTCATAAGACGACAGCTTTAAATAAATTCTCAAACTAATGGGTGGCTTTTAGGAGTCACGCGTATTGACCATTTGGTTCATGTGCTTATATTCCTAGCTAGCCTTTCCCTTTGGCTAGTCATCTCAAAGTAGCCAGCTCCGAGTGAGATTCATTTATAGCGCCTCCATAAAATAACCATTATGTATTCAAATTCCGAAAAAAGGGATCGAAACTCAGGATGTCACATGCTGAGCGTAAATCTTTTTTCTTGAACTATTTTGTCAATAATCCTTTCACAGTGCTAATTATTCTCATACTATTCTCAACTAGCAGCATATCATCAACATATAAGATTAAAATAAAAAAAATCACTATCTAACGTTGTCACATAGACACAATGATCAGTATCACAGTGAATAAGGCCAAGCTTTAAGGCATAGGAGTCAAACTTCCGGTTCCACATTCTCAAAGATTATTTCAGTCCATACAAAGACTTGTTAAGTTTACAAACAAAATCTTCTTTTTCTTTGACCACAAACCCATCTAGTTGTTTCATGTAAATATTCTCCTCTAAGTTACCATGTTGGAAAGCTGTTTTTACATCGAGTCGCTCTACCTCCAGATGGTGTGCAGTTGTTATAGATAAAACAAGTTTTATGGAATTTCATTTAGCAATGGGGGAAAAAATCTCACCATAATTGACTCCCTTTATCTGCGAATATCCCTTCACAACCACACTAGCTTTATATTGTTCTATCTCTCCATCTGTAGATATTTTCTTCTTGAACACCCATTTACAACCAATTGCCTTTTGATCTACATGTAGTTTTACCATACTCCATGTTCTATTTTTATCTAATGAGTCCATCTAATCTTTCATGGCTTTCTCCCAATGTTTGGCATCTTCCGTGCTTCTTATTTCCTTAACAATATTTGGATCATCACCTGTAATAGTTAAAGCATAGTTTTCGTTACTGGTAAATAATGTATACCTCTCAGGTGGTCTTCTCTGTCGTGTGGACCTCCTTACGGTCTGCTCAGGTGGTGTTTCAACTTTAAACTTAGTATCAGAATCTACTGTATCATCCTCCACATTAGGCTCATCAGTTTCAGAATCTGAATTTTCTATTTTAGCTTGTATAGCCTTTGTCTTTCCCTACAAATCAACACCTAACTCATCCATATGTGGTTCTTCAAGAGCCTATGAAATAATATGATTTATCGTAGATTATTTGAACACCATATCCTTATTGTAGATAATATGTTTAGTATTAGGATTCCACAGCTTATACCCTTTAATACCTTATGTATACCCAATGAAGATACACATCTCTAATTTGCTCTCAAGTCTATTCCTTTTTTCTTTGGCACATGCATATACACTTCACAGCCAAACACTCTAACATGGGATATGTCTCGAATCTTCCTGAATAGTGCCTCAAATGGTGTTTGATTCTTCAAAGCTGATATGGGAGACTTGTTCTTTAGATAGCACGCGGTGGCCACTGCTTCTGCCTAAAACTCACATGCTTAGCCCTACAACACTTAAATACTATTTGCCTTGTCCATGAGAGATTGATTAAGCCTCTCCACCATCCCATTATGCTGAGGTGAATAGGGCATTGTCTTTTGACATGCTATGCCATTGGTTACACATAATTGATCAAATTTCGCTGAATAGAATTTTTTTCCGTTGTCAGTCCGCAAAACTTTAATTTTTCTGTCAAGCTAATTTCTACCAAAGCTTTGAACTCACAAAATTTTTCTAACACATCATCTTTTCTCTGTAAGAATTATATCCACAGATATTTGAAATAATCATCAGTAAAAAAAACATAATATTTTGATTTTCCAAACAATGCTACAGGTGTAGGACCAAAGACATCATTATAGATTAAATCTAGAATCCCTTTTGCTCTCCCTCCTGTGGATTTAAAAGATACCCAATTTTATTTTCCATGTAGACAACGTTCACAAAATCCGATTATAGCTTGGGATTCCATCCACCATCTTCTTTGAAGTAAAAGTCATGAGCCCTTTCTCACCAATATGATCTAATCTTCGATGCCACAGCATCGCAAGATCTTCTTTCACCTGCTCCGTGATATAGCTCTCACCACTAATAACTGTGCTTCCCAATAATTTCCATAACTTTCCACATCATTCGCCTTTAGCAATCACCATAGATTCACTGTTTAGCTTGCATGAATACTTGTCGCTGGTGAGAGTAATACCAGTAGTTATCATAATTTCCATAGAAATAAGATTCCTAGTAAGACCAGGAATATGCATTACATCCGAAAGATTCTTCGCTATCCCATTTTTCATCTCTAGCTTCACTTTTTCGCGACCAACAATATCAAGTGTCCTATTTTCTTCCATTCACATTATACCTCTCTGATGTGAATCATAACAACAAAACCAATTTTTATGAGGCATCATGTGGAAAGACAATCCGGTATCAATTATCCATGTACTGCGGTCAACTTGAGATGAGTTGCAGATGAGATACATATCTCCCACACTATTGTTATCGTCCTTCTTTGTATTAGACAATGGTGCCTTATCTCGCTTCTCTAGACCTACACTTTTGCTTATGCAATCCTTCTTTAAGTGTCTAGGTTTTTTGCACTTCCAATACTTTATTTCGCATCGATCACGACTTTTAGATCTTCCTCTAGACTTATTTTAGCTAGCAAATTTAGATTTGGATCATTTACTATTCCTTTCTCTTACGAAAAGAGTCTCATTCATTGCATTAGATTGGGTAAGGTAGGCTCTGAAAGTCTAAAGAGTTTATGCAAACGGGAGTATCTATCCTATCAATCACAATCGTAGAACTAAATGCGCATCAAGGAATCAATTCATAGAGAAATCACATCAAAAGCAGTCAAAACTAGCCTAGGGGAGTCTTATGAATGCCTAGAAACATGTCAATTGGGTTCAGGGGTGATTTGGAATGGTTTGGGTCAGATTGACCAAAGGGGCAAAATGGTCATTTTGGAAGGCTCGGGGAATCAAGAATGTGAAATAGGTCAAACTAGCTAAAATGTGACTTTTTCCTAATTTCCCACAATTTCTGAGAATTTTTCTGGATTTTTCTGAATTTTTTTAGAATTTTCTAAGACTTTCTAAGGATTTTCCTATTTTGGAACATTTTTCTATATTTTCTGGGATTTTTATTTTGATTATCTACATTTTCCTATTTTTCCAAACATTTTCTATATTTTTCTAATAAATTTTCCAAATTTTTCTAAAATTTTTATGATTTTTTTTATGATTTTTTTATTTTTTTATTCTATTATTGTTGTTTTTTATTATTTTTTATTTTACTTTATTTACTTTTTTCATCATTTTTTGAATTTTATTTAATTTTTATTTAATTTTATTTTTTTATTATTATTTATTTTCGGTTTTTATGTCCATTTATTGTTTTTGTTTTATTATTATTTATTTCATTATTATATTATATTATTATTATTATTATTATTTATATTTTTTTGAATTTTATTTACTTTTTAACATTTTCTGAAAAGTTTATTATTATTATTATTGTTATTTTATTATTATTATTGTTAGAATATTTCTTATTATTTTATGATTTTTACGAATTTTTTTACCTTTTTTGGGATTTTTATTTAGTTATTTATTTTTTATTATGTATTTTATTATTCGTTTTTTATTCTCCGGACCGGGTCGGGGTAGACCCGGCCCATTACCCGAAGGTCCAAACCAAACCGACCCGGGATAGACCCAAATCTAAAACGACGCCGCATTAGGTTTTTGTTAGTTTTCTATTTTATTGTTTTTTTTATTTGTTTTTATTGATTTTCTGGATTTTCTATTTTTTTTATTTTTGTTATTTTTTATTTTTATTTTATTTTATTTTTTTATTAGTTATACGGACCGGTCAAATGGACCCGGCCCACTACCAGACCCGGCCCAAGCCCGAGTACTAACCAACACAAACGACGTAGTTTAGGAATTTTTTTGAATTTTCGAATTTTTTTATATTTTTATTCTTTTTTTTTACTTTCCCGCTCAAACCTAATCTGACGGTCTAGCCTCTTCCACGTGTTCTACATCTGACCATCCATCTCCCATACCGAAATATACGGTCCAGATTAACTCCATGACTCAATCATCACCGTCCGATATTTTTTTTTAATTCCTGAAAATGATTAATAAATTCGAATTAGATTTTTATTCTCAGAAATTTCCAAATTGCGCCACGTGGCTAACCACTAGCCGTCCGATCCAGTTTGTTTGCTCGGTTTATTAGTTGCAACGACTTGGGGACGTGGCGCATGACGTGGCAAGCCACGTCTGCGCCACGTCATCATTGACCAGGTCAAACGGATGTTTGACCTGGTCGACACTTCGCCGAGGAAGACGATCGGCGCCGGCGTTCCATTGCCGGCGCCTCGTCGGAGTCCTTTTCCGACGCCAAATCTAACCCAAACCCCCTGATTTCTACGAGAAACATTCCTGGAAGGCTTCGGACCAATATTTACTGAAGAATGCGTCAAGAACAGGTAAGAATCTAGCTGAACTAGCTTCGGTCGGAGCTATTTTCCAGCGAAGTCACGTCTTAGCCATTTCTAGCGTTGGAATGCTATCTAATTAACCAAACAGCATCTCAAAAGGATAAGATGACTCACCTGGCCGACGAAGGAACTCCAGAACGCTTGAAACAGGGTGTGCCGTTCACGGTAGGTTTTCGGGTTTAAGGTTGGCTCGGAGGTTTTTATGTAAAAAGAATCCAAAACAAAGACGTGGAGAGGACCAGCGTGAGCATAGGAAGGATTTGAATCAAAATCTCACAGAACAGGTGACAGAAATGGAATCCGCCATTGATGGAGCTTGGATCGAGCAACAATGGCGTTTATAGTTTCCAGGAGTTACACTGCGCGAACGAAGGAGCCCTACGCGTTCCCTGAGGTCTCGCAGTGCTTGGAGGAGCAACAATGAGCCGTGGCGTGACCGGAACAGTGGCGAATCAGCCTTGGAGATACTTCGGTCTCCTCCTTCGGCGACGAAAATCCGAGAACCTCCAGTCCCTCTCTCTCCCTCTCTCCCTCTCTGTGACGCCTCCGTGTTCGTAAAACCCAATCCATCCCCCTCTCTTTTATACTCACCGGAGCTCCGTTGCCCGTCCAACGGAATGAACGAACCTCCCCCCCTTCCAACTCGCGCGCAGTCAAGAGGAAGAAGAAGGTCTGGACGGTTGGGTGAGTCAATTCGGGTCGGTCGGGGTCGGGTTAATCCGACCCGATTGACCCGATTGGACTAAAATTCCCCAATTGGCCTTGATTCTTTCATAATTTCACTAAATTGATGGCAAAATCGGCTCAGGACTAATTTCCTATTAGAAGATGACTTTATTTCTGAAATTTTTGGACAATTCTCATAAAACCCCAATTTCTAAATTCGACCCGAGGACCCATTTGCAAAATTCAAATCAGTGAATGACCTTTTTTGCAACATTGATGTGACCATCGATTCAGGAGGCCAAAAACTAGGGGGTGACGGGCTTTGATTTTCTATCTAGTCCCTAGAAAATTTTTAATTTCATTTTGAACCATCTTAGGGACTAAATTAAAAAAGTCCCAAATTGCATTTTGGTCCTTTTGTGCGAAATTGACCAATTCAGCGAATTTTTGGACTGGATTTTAATATTGGAAAATATAGGGGATGAACACGACTACAAAATGTAAAAATTGAAAATTAAAGAATTAAAATGAAAATTCTAGAATTTTTTCCATTAATTTGAAAATGTGATTTTCAAAGAAAATCGCATTTCCTGATTATGTTTTCAAACTTTATTGGCCAAAATGAAGAGAAAAATAGAGAAAAATATTGACTATTTTTTCGTATTTTTTTGGCCACGGATGCTATTTTTTATTGATTTTTTTTGTATTTTTCTATTTCTGAAAAATATTAAAAAATGCAAAAAATAAGGAAAATTATTTTTTGTTCAAAATTGGTTCCTTAGGCTAAGCTAGGGCTTCCAAGATGATTTTGTAATTTTCTCATTTTTTCCTTGATTTTTTTATGAATTTTTGAAATAAAATGCAAAAAAATACCGAAAATATGAAAATTATTTTTTCCTCAAAATTGGATCCCTAGGCCAGACCAAGGTCCCCAAAGCTGATTTTTCAATTTTCTGAATTTTTATGGATTTTCTAAAAAAATTCTAAAAACCAGATTGGCAAAAAATCAGTGTCAACCCAGGAATATGCATTACATCCGAAAGATTAGCTATCCCATTTTTCATCTTTAGCTTCACTTTTTTGCGACCACAATATCAAGTGTCCTATTATCTTCCATTCGCACTGTACCTCTCTGATGTGGATCATAACAACAGAACCAATTTTTATGAGGCGTCATGTGGAAAGACAATCCGGTATCAATTATCCATGTACCGCGATCAACTTGAGATGAGTTGCAGATGAGATACATATCTCCTGCACTATTTTTATCATCCTTCTTTGTATTAGACAATGGTGCCTTATCTCGCTTCTCTAAAACCTACACTTTTGCTTATGCATCCTTCTTTAAGTGTCTAATTTTTTGCACTACCAATACTTTATTTCGCATCGATCGTGACTTTTAGATCTTCCTCTAGACTTATTTTAGCTAGCAAATTTGGATTTGGATCATTTACTATTCCTTCCTCTTACGAAAAGAGTCTCATTCATTAAGCATTATTAGAACATGCTCTCCTCATCTCTTAGACAATAAAGCAAATACAACATTCTCTCAAGTATAATGCGCTAACACTATTGCTGATCAAAACAATTATATGTTCCCATGAATTCGGTAGTGAACATAGCAAAGTACATGCTTTATCTTCCTCATTCAGATTAACATCAATAGACACAATTTGTCCATAGATAGTATTAAACTCATTTAAGTGTGTAGAAAAAGAATCACCTTCACTCATCCGAAGATTGTATAGTCCCTTCCGTAGAAACAACTTGTTCATGAGCGATTTGCTCTGCTAAAGGCTTCCCCTTAATCCAGAGATTCTTCACCATCTTCTCAGAGATCACGTTCACCAAGACATTATTAGTGAGATGCAATCTCAGAGGTCATGATCACTGTTGATCCACACCTTTAATTGATTGGATGTAGACGCAATCTCCTCCTTCTTTGCCTTCTCTTTGGTAATCAACTCAGGTTTATCTTCTTTGATCATGAACCATAGATATCTGTCCATGAGCATAGCCTCTATTTTCAACTTCCATAACTTGAAACCCTTTCCTCTGAACTTCTCTACTTTAATCTATGATGACTATCCCGACATATTCCTAAGATTCGATTTTTGGATCTCTCTCCACCAAGAAAAACCTAAGCTCAAACCTCACTTTAATACCAGATGTTAAGATTTGGCGCACAATCAAGTTGAAATAAAACATAAATATAAAGCAAAAAGAGAAATCGCAACACGAAATTTTATCCTGGTTCATTCTTAAATTAGGATTATGTTTAGCAGAGGACTCAACTAATTAATTAAACATTTCGTTACTTTGTTACATCACTCAATTACAAGCGAAAAAGAGTATATATCCAATAGTTATTCATGAGTCCAAACCTAACTATTAATGAAATTTACAGGCTTAAAACGAGAACCACATGCTTTCTTGTCTTAGAAGAGTATGAACCACACTCGAATAGATGATAGAAAAAGATGGATATTGACATGAAGCCTTTCTTAGCGAACCATCAATTCCTTCTGAGCAGATTGCATGTGATCCTTGGGAAAGTGTTCACACAACAATCCCTATGAGAGTGAATGAATAGTAATCGATTGTTGTGAGGTCAAAAGAGATAGTTCAATTAATGATCCCTTTTTAGGGATAATACCCAAATTATTCAATGAAAAATATCTTTGAGAGTCCGTGTATTTGTTAGCTAAGAATCCTAATCTATTTGGCTATTAGACATGTATATTAGTTAGTCAACTTTCTTATTAAATCATAAACCCACATGTATATAAAATTTGATCTCTAAAATTATAAAGTTTTATCACTACTAGTCGGGCAAAGTTATCAAAAAAGTTGTAAACCTATTGCACTTACGTCAATTCAGTAGTTGTAGTACCCTAAAACGCTACCTCAATGCTTACTTATTACTTGCTCTTTTCTTATTGGCACCATCCATTAGATTCATCATCTCCATCGTTCTGTCCAATGCCAAACTACACATCTGAAAAGATGATCTCCAATAGGGGTGAGCTAACAGCTCAACAAGTTCACCTTCTAAATCTCACCGAGGATACCAAATACTAAAACATGCGATCATAAACATGCACTCTCAGATTTCTAGGCCAATATCAACCAAATAACTCAAGTGACGACAATTCGAAGAAACTAGAGAAACAGTTCACAACTCAGTCAGTATGCTCATTACGGTTTTTATGATATCTAAGCTATTCACTTTGCCTAATCTGCTCCGATTCCATCGGAATTACTTGATTTCGTCATTTCGCTATTAGGCGCGCACTTTGGGCTCACCAAATCACAATAATCAACCATGGACATATGTGGACAGCCATATATGTAGTGTTTCACACTCGTGAACAGTGCCTCAGAATACTATTTGGCCTCGATTTTTCCTAAAACGCTCCAAAATCTCTTTTTTAACATTTAAGCCTCATTGTACCATCACTGGCACCCACGGACAGCCCAAGTCCATCATGAACAGTAACTTTGCGGTGTGAACAGTGTACTCGACACCTCAACAGAATCGGTTTTCACTTTAAATCCCAAACCGGTCAAATTTTCTAGACCGTTATACCTCTAATCACATCCTAGAGCCAATCCATGAATAATCTAATATCCTACTCAAGATTTAGAAGTAAAACTCACCAAGATTAAGCTAGAACAGCTTTGCCAAGAAGCTAGAGCAGTAGCAGCACACAAGAGCGGAAATGGCAGCGAAAGACGATAACGCGCACCTCTAAATCAAACGAAGTTCAGAACGAATCAAAGCTCATCTAGAGTTGATTTTTGAATGGAATTGAAAAGGAAAGAAAGAATAAGAGACTTACGTTGATTTGACCTCAATCAGAGCAGCGACGACTCCGGAATCGACGAAAAATCGCCGGCACAGAAAGTTGGAAATCAACACGTGCAAGGTTCGGTTTTGGCTTCGTTTGAGGGGGTTCTAGGGATGATATTGAGCTGATTTTTGGTGGAGAACTTCTAGGGAAAGAGATGAAGGTGAGGTTAAAAGAGTGTCTCAAACTGATGACATTTGGGTGGCAAAACGGGCGGCGATTCATCCGATGAACAAAATTGAGAAAGAAAATGAGAGAGAAAGGGAGGGTGAGCACGAAATTTTCTGGAGAGAGAGAGAGAGCTTTGCTAGCCAAATAATGGAGGAGAGAGAAAAATATCTTCAATTATTGGTGGGCACTATTCATCGATTGGCCAGTCAAAAAGTTTGACCGATGGCGATCGATGGTCGATTGACGTGATTAATGTGATTGACAATGACTGATGTGATTGATTTGATGGCTGGCATATTTTACGAGGTAAATTTCTAACGATCAACTAATTTTTGGATTGGTTAGGGTTCAAGTGCAAACGGAATCGGACGTAACACTTTTCGGATTAAATTTCTAATCTCACTAAAAATACTATCATCGCAAATCTAAGGAGTCTAAAGCAAGTCGGGGGCAATTCGATCACTTTAAGTATTTTGCCTTTTTTCTCGACACTCCGAAATCAATTGGCCAATTTTCGAGCCTTTTGAGGCGATGTCCAATTTTTGTCTCTTAATCTTAGAAAATCTAATATTATTTATCTTACAAATGACCAAAATTTAGGATGTCCCTTTCAATTTGATCAATTTAGTCTTAAACCTTTTGACAATTTGTCAATTAAGTCATTTCTACCAATTTGGCTAGAAATTGCCGATGTGGATTACTGTCATTATGCATAGCACTACTAGTGCTGAAGTGAATAATTTTTGTAATTTCTAATGTTTTTTTTATTTTTTCATTGTGCCAGCAAGGGTCACCAATAACCAACCCTCATTGGCTTCGGTGGCCTTGCCTAGACTGTGCAAGGGCTCCTAGCTCACAATCAATGAGGCCACGATGACCCTAGGCTAGGCCATGGCTATCTTGCCTGTCGTGGGTGAGGGCCTCTATATCTGAACGAGGGTCGTTAGTCACCTACATTGGCATAATGGAAAAAAAAAAGCGAAGAAAGAAGAAAATAAATAATTCAATAAAATCATGAAAGTCATGCCATGTAGGATGTTCGGATCCACATCAGCGATTTTTAGCTAAAATTGATAGGAGGACCCAATTGGCGAATTCTCAAAAGGGTTATAACTAATTTGATCAAATTGAAAAGCTTAGAATTGAATTGGCACAAGTGCAATAGGTTTATAACTTTTTTAGTAATTTGCCCTTAAGAGTCTCTCTCTATAATCTTTTCAATCTCAACCTTTTCTCCTAAAAATTCCTCTAAAAATCCATATTGAACTATAATGATATAACGTTAAAATTAAGAGAGTGACAAACTCCTAATTTGAACGTGGTTTGAATCCCTCACACTGTGAATAACATCCTTAAATATGGCAAGTTTGTGGGTCCCGTGTTATTTGAATACCGAAAAATAGATTTTAGAGCATTTTATGCAAAATCGTGCCCGAGCAATATCTTATACTACTATTTCAAATATTTGGGGTCCGTGTTCGTATTCAAAATAACATTTGTGAATTATTCATGTGTGTCCACGTGTGTTGATTTGGTGATTTCGGGTCAACATGGAATTTTTGGCAATAAAAATAAATAAATGGGATATTTTTAACATAATTGGGCACGTTTAATAAATTGATTGGTTTGGCCGTTATGTCGGTCATGTGGATTGATATATTTGGGCACGTGTTTTGAGTTGTGGCCTAACGTACTTGACCAAGGTTTTTACGCAATTGAAATTGGCATTGTTTCACATGCCTGATTGAATCTTTGATTTCACTGGATTGTGCATGCTGACTTGTGTGTTAAATTGTGGCACGACGGATATTGAATTGGCATTATTCTATTAGCCTGAAGGACTAGAGTGATGGATTTCGCGTGTGAAAGTGTGTGAATTGTATATCATTGTGACTTGGTGTAATATGTAGCCATGAAGTCACTTGGCGTAAAATGTAGTCATTGGCATAATACGTAACATGGAGGATAGCCCTGAGGTGCCTATATGACATGGGGAATTGGAGAGATAAGTGTGCCGACCTGAGGTGCCTATATGACATGGGTCGAGGCAAAGTACGCCATGATGCGTTTGACGTGGGGTAGCTGAGCGATAAGGTGCCAACCTCAGGCGTTCCATACTCGAATTGAGGCACGGACCTGATGCGTACAATATGCGGGTCAGACCTTATGCGTCTATATGACGCGGGTCAAATTGGCTGTTAAGCCGAGGCTCAAGATTGAACACCCATGCATATGTATTTGCATGAATTATCTTGGATTGGACGTATTTAATTTAAATTTTTGATTATTTATATCGAGTCACTGGTTAGCTATTGTTTGAAATCCTGATTTGAAATTGTGGTCTTGGATTAGACCTGAGCTGTTTATATATATATATATATATATATATGGCTATTTATGTCGAGTTTTCTGTTGGATGTTGCCATTGATCTTTCTTGGCCCTGTGATTTAAAGTTTGACTCTATGGTTTGAGTGTCTGGATGGGGTGTGGAGTTGGGGCTGAGGGTGTCTGGTATTCTAAGAAGAGATTTAGAGGTTAGCTTACTAAGATTTGTTCTCATAGGTGATTAGCTTGCTAAGATTTTTCAGGTGATTACCCTCATTTTTCCCCTCGTCTCCAGTAGTGAATGTAATACGAGTAAGACAGGGGATCCCGAAGGAAATTGATCCAGAGACTCAGTCTTTCCCTAGACTAGATGGTGCGACGGATAATGATGAGTAGGGTTGAGGCAGAAGCCCCTTGATACAAATTTGTATGGTTTGCTCGCTATTAGAGTTGAGAATCTTGCCGACTTAAAGCTTTTTTTTTTTTGTAAAGGTCGAGCAATGAGTTGTCATAAGGTGGTGAATATTTGAAGTGTGTATAAATATGTGTGGTCACCCGGCGATTATATGTAAAAGAGTTTGATATAATAAAGATGTGGTTGATGCATCTTGGATGGGATTGTCTCTCTCTACCCTTTCTACGTATGTGTTTGGGAGGAGTTCTTTTCCGTTGTAGCAGGAACTCTGAGGTCGTTTGGTCATGACGAGTTTTCTGGGTCATCGTATTTGTCAACCATTCGATCGTACAAATATAATAGGGATGTCTCGTGGCTCGTGGGTTCGGGGCGTGACAGAAGGTATCACTCAAAACATGTTTAACCTAGAGTTCAGATGCCAACTTGATGCATGCTTGGGCGAGTGATTATGTCGGTCAGGATTTCTACAAGCTATGAGTATTGAATTGGTGATGATGGAATGAAGTGTTTAGATATAGAAGGACGGTATATTGAGGTTTTTAGGGATAAGTGTATACAGTAGTAAAGGAACGATAGAATACGATTATTACCAAGGCATAAAGAATGCACCACTAGCTAAGGATAAAGATCAGGATTGGATAGAAGCTCACCACCATGATCTAAAGGTTAGGATAAAGGTCTTTTGGCTCACCACCAAGGAGTAATTTACTCTCTAAAGATAAAGAAACTGAGGGATATCAATTTAACTCACGAAGTGAAATTCTCATTTATTCAATCAAAGTCTTCTGCCTTGCCACTGAGATTTCATTTAGATTTCACCTCTTTTTATAGAGGGACTAATACAAGGAAATAGAAAAGGCAATAAAGACTCAAGAACTACCCAACCAACAATGACATGAGAACCATAATACACATTAAAAAGTCCTAGGAACTAGAACATGCAATAATTCACCTAGTAACTAGAACTTTGACTCTAGAAACTTAAAACACAATCTAAGACTCATAAGACTAGGACTAAAAACACTTGACTAGATAATAACTAAGACTCTAATTTCATCCATTAGCATGGGTAGCTCAATAAACACCTCTGAAATTCAACAAATAGCAAAGGACTTTATCCAAAATAGCCTCCTATTGATATGTTGTTGATCCGCTTCAAAGATCAACATTTATTCTTGTGAATCGGTAACTTAAAACATAATCGGCAAGGAAGAATTAATAACTTCTTAATCGGTAACCCTCTGGCCAGTATTCTTCACATCGGTAACTTCATTTTCAATCCATTGAAGCAAGTTGTGACCAAACACATTCCGGGCTTTAACGATTGTGATAAGCTTGCCAATGAAATCAAATCAGAACTTAAGGATAGTCCCGATGAATCGTATACTCCTGCACCACCAATGAATCAAGTTGTGCTTGAGATTGGTCTTTTTTTCATGCGAGGATAAGGATCGAACCAGATCAATCAGTGAGGCCTGAGTTGAACTTGAGAGTGGATTGATGGAGCCCAATGTTCCCGCGTCACTTTTGATGTAGTTAGCTGATCTTGGTGACTTACAAGAGCAAAGCTTGTGCCTTCTTGTCCATTGCTTCCAAGTAGGGTTTGATTGATTCCGTCTTTGACAACACAGGTGCCTGTATATTCCGTGCTTTCCGAAGTATTGTAATTGTTTTTGGTGCGCTTGCCCACCCATACAGGGATTTCCGCCTGGAATCCGGGGCCAATTGGTACCCGGGTCTTGGAGGGTACTTGTCGTCGAAGTACAATACAGAGAACACTCGCCTTTGGATCGTTACACGTGACTCCTCCTCGGCATCTGAAAAGTCCGAATTGTCTGCCTCATCTGGGGATCCTCCAGAGGTTGATTTCTGGAAGCCATGTCTTGCTGACTCCATGAGTCTGAGCCATCATGCACTGATCCATCCATGACAACTGATGTAGAAACAAGGTCCACAGTTGATGGAGCAGAGTAAGAGTTAGATTGTTCTTCATGATTGCCTTCTATGCTGGTGGATTCACCAGTTGTTGAAGTGAATGAGTTAGGGATAATTTGCTCATCCAAACTGTCAAAAATAATGTCAGTAAAATTGGTTCCACAGGGAAGATTTGTAACCAATTTCTTGACATTGTGGTGAATGTTTTTCTCTAGTGCCTGTCCATGGTCTAGTGAAGACTCTCCACTTTCTATGGATTGGTGGAGTTTTCTTTTCTTCTGAAGATGGATGGAGAAAATTCGTATGTCAAATTTTTTGCCAAAAGATTTGAAAAATGCCTAAGCTGGATAAAAATCTAAACAATCAGCAACCACGTGTGGAAATAATTATAGCCATGTTTCCAATCTAAGAGGCAAATTTCCTCTTGGCCTCTGATTGGTCGCCTAACAAATTATTTTAGCAAACTATTGCACTGTTTAGTTTCATGAATGACCTATATAATGAGTGGGAGTAACATTTAAATTCTCAAAATCAGAATTAGATGGGAAATAATAGTTACCAAACTTTGCTAGTTAATCATGATACATGGGTTTGGCATCCCATATATGTTTTCCTAGATTAGAATTTATCGTTCATCAAATTATTTGTATTTTATGATTTATTCATGACTATAGTTAAAAGTTAAGTACATGGATATGTTAAAATAGATATTTATTTATTTATTTATCATTTTTATATCTAATCACCAGTGTAACACCCCATAAGTATCAAGATATTAAAATTCAATACACAAATAATTTTCTACAATTTAAAAGTCAATTTATAGCTATGATTCAAATTTAGTCATATGATATATTGTATATAATAGATAATTTGTAACATAACATAACCATTACTTACAGAAATTATTTACTAATATATACGTGGTTATACAAAAATAGCTATAATTGATGCTACCATCCTATATGATATAAACAGATTTGGTCTTGATTGATATAGATTTATATCATAATGCACATAAGGTAACAATGGTAGAGTGAGTGGGAGAAAGGAAAAAGAACGTGTATTTTTTGAATAGTGGGTCATGTAATAGCTATTAGGGCTTCGAGGCTGCTAAATATCTTTATCTCGCCACCATATACTTAGGTTAATGCCAAAAAAAAAATGATATATTGATATGACTGTTACTCCAGACAAATTTTGTGTCCCAAAAACTCCGGAACTAGTATATCAGTGCCATATTTACCCCCAAACTAATTATTATGACACAAAAAATCTCAAGTTGGTATACTCGTGCCACATTTATATCAAATTGATGTACACATGCCGCATTTACCCAAAGAATCTCATGTGTACCACAATTTGGGGTATATGTGGAACTGGTATCCTAGTGTGGAGTAAAATAATAAAAATGTACCAGTTTGTGGTCTTTTAGGATACAAAAATTATTTCGAAGTAAATGTAATGAGATTGTATCGGTTTACATTTTTTTATGGAACCAGCCACGTACTTAACTGTTGTCAACGTGACCGTGTCTCACCGTTTATAGCAGTTAGTTACTCATCGATGTTAGGTTGTCGCCGGTCAAGAGATGACCCTCATCATCATTACTTTCTTAGATTGACAATCCACCCCTTGTGACCACTAAAACCACAATCATCAGTACTGTTTGATGCTTCAACCACCAATCGCCACCCCTCGAGTTACGCTGGCTAATGCACTAGCTATTGTGCACCATTACCAATGCCCTATCACTGTCATCATCATCTTGCCTGGTATCTAATGTTTTGCTGATGGGGCATCAATTAAACGGCCGCATTGATTCAATTTATAATCTTTACCAAAGGAACAATATAAGATGAGAGATATTGGGGCACCTTAAGATTCAAAGCTTCAACATTATAATCAAGCCAACAACTAGGTCATTAACACGTACCTGGTGTAGTAGTTGTTCTGTCTGGCGGAGAGTAGACATGTTAGAAGCAAAGGAAAACTTGATCGTGCGGTGTTGGCTTGACACTTCGATCCGTTTGAGAAATTTGAAAAAAAAAATTAGTGCAAGTTTTAGCCCAAAAATTTAAGTGGTAAATACTAGTACTATTGTATTGCGGATGTCGTTCGGTTGACGACTTGACATTATAGTTTATATAATTGAGTCATCGTCGTCGTACTAGAGGTACTAAAGTTTATGTACAAAATGATAGAAAAGGATGCTATAAGTTCTAAAACCATTGCAGAGTTTGGTTCCACAACTTTATGATTGATAACACATTGTACATTTACTGCTACAGTTTACTGATCATAACTCATATTTAAGCATATAAAAAATATGAAATATTAACAAAGTGAAAGTCTAAGTTATGGATATCGCCGAAAATGAAAACTCGAACTAGTAGTTTTAGATTACACTCATCACCATACACCATAAAATACCATAGGATCTCATGAAAACTTAGAACAAGATAAACACAAATACTTATTTCAAGTTCTATTTGGAATCCGGAACCTACCTAATGAAACTTGTTCCTCAATTTGAAAACCTAGTTTTACCGGTCCGATTCTCTGTTTTACCCCCAAACCAATGTCATCCCTAGCTGATTTTGCACTGAAGTGGCTCTAAATAATAAATTTTAAGATATCCTAACATGGCAAGTTTACTCTAACGGCCCTCCCAATACTCATTGATTTTGTGTCATGATCTGATTGTGTTATTGTCATGTCGAAACTGTTAGGAAAAATGGCTACGGTGTTCAAAAATAACAAAAAATTCCAAGTATACTAACATTTGTCATTGAGTGTGCGGCTCTACATACACATTTTCATATGTGGATTGTTCGAGAGAAGACCATCTAAAGGGTTTTTTTCTGCCTCCACCAAAGGTGAACCAGGTATTAGCGCAATATGTCTATAAGCTGGATGGACCTAATAGAACGTGAATAAACATAAAACAAGGACTTCGATAAAACTTAGATGGACCTAAGTAGAAGATGACCAAGTCTGATATTATGAAGACTGTAGGAGTACTGTGCCTCTGCCAAAGGTGAACAAGGGATTAATGCAATATGTCTATAAGTTGGATGGACCAATGAAAGGTGAATAATCATAAAACAAGGAGTTCAATAAACTTAGATGGACCAGAGTAGAAGATGATCAATTATGATAGAATGAAGAATTTGCAGTGACTTAGATGGACGTGAGTAGAAGGTGAATAGCTAAGTGGAACTAGAAAACGTTGGTACGCTTGGAAGGACTAGGCAGTAAAATGTGAACAGCCATTTATAGTGTGAAACGTAAATAAAATGGCAACACAGATGACAGACTCTAAGTAAAGCTAGAAGTGTCTATTTTGGAAAACTATCTCTGTCAAAGCAACAAAGAGATATTATGTTTTAATTAGCGAGAGAACCAATGACTCTTGATTTGATTTCCAAGCAGTAATTTGAGGTTTAATAGCTATAAATTCAATCCAAGGGAAATAGTATAGTTGGGGGGAAATGAACAAAATTAGTCTAATGGTTTGAGTGCTCATCTTTGTTCTGTTCATGTTGATAGAAGTAATGGTTTTTTGGATTGCATTTACTGTGAAGGTCGCTTCTATCTGTAAGTTGATGAGATCGGATATTATAGTATTGTTAGAGGTGCTTATATATTAATGTGATCTATCAGTTTCGAGTAGAAGTGACACCTTCTACTAAATGTAACACCTCTTGAGATTGCTAGTGGATTACGGCCTTTTTTGCGACCGTTAGTATGGTGGAGTGATGTAGTCTCGATATAAGTTGAATCGCTATGTATCTCTATGCAATATTTCCAGTCTCTGTATTCATCTCATTATTTGTTTGATAAAATTATTAGCATTTGCTTAAACTGTGTCAGTATCTATCAAAGTTTAAGTTATTCAAACTTGTCAAATCAATATATTCATCCACTTTAGGTTGTATTAGTAGTCTCAACAAAAAGCTTGCCACTTCTAGACCACTAAATTGAAAATTTCTAGGTCTAAATTGAATCATTGCATTGGCATGACTTTTTTTAGGGTTAATATCACAAAACAAATCCAAATAGGTACATGTGCAACAAATTTACCCATAACTTATTTTTTAACCATATTAAACCCTAAACTAGTCCACTAGACAAATTTATCCCAAATTAATTCTTTGACGTATAAAACCCCCAAAGTTCTATACTGTGATAGATGTAGTTTCTATTAAATTTTGTTAATACCATGAAAAACCTCAAATTATGCTAAAATCCTAAATTGATATACTCGTATAATCAAACTCAAGTAAAATATAATAGAAATCAATGGATGTTAAATTAGTTATATAAGTTTAAAATTTTCGTGGTATTAACTTTTTTTTATTTAAATTTCGAATGGATCTAACTCTACAAAATCCCATTCTTGAACCACCTTAATCCGAATTTTGCAACTCCACTGGTCAACCCAACATTGGCTGGTGAACGCTCTTTAGATATGTGATTTTCGAGATCCATTCTTCTGTTTGCTTATGTTAGATATGGCATATAATCAACTAATAAATGGCCAGAATTGAATGCAAGACGTACCTGTTTTGCGATTCTGCAGATAGTCTCCTCGTCGATGGTGGTGATGATAGAAACGATCGATCTTGACGTTTTGTCTTTCTCAGCGAACGTTTGAGCGGATTGCTTGGTGATCCTTGGAAGAAGGGCGTTTAACCTAATCCGGATGATGAGACTAGGGTCTCGATTTCGACGCCAGGGACGGCGAAGGTTCGCCTATAGAGCCATATAAAAAAAAAAAAGTAACAAAAAGTGATCGACTATTTCCGGTCGAAACAACAATACTTCAATAAATTACCAACTTCCCCTTTAGGGAAAATATCCAAATTATTCTATTAAAGATATCTTTTGCGGGGAATTTGTTAGTTAAGAATTCTAATCTATTTGGCTATTAGATGAGGATATTAGACGGTCAATTTCCTTATTAGATTAGAAATCCATAAGATTCGATCTTTAAAAATACAGAGTATTATTACTGAATTTTTTCTATAATAAAGCATATGCAAAAGATTGTTTCGACCTCAACCTTTTTCCCGTGTAAATTCCATTGATGATCATTGCAAATAATAATGGCACCATGTTCAAATTGAATGAGTGACGAAATTTTACATCGAAAGTATAATGAATCTTGTTTCACCAAAATGATGAAATATCATTCAAGAATATGGCTGGATGGATGAGCGACTCGGCACAGGATTTGAAGAATGATTTGTTGATTTGGGGCAGGAAAGTAAATGACAAGAAGGAAAAGTACGACCCTGGGAGCAATCGCGCTAGTGATATAGAACACAAGAAAGAAAAGATAAAAGTAAATGTGGGTGTTTATAGCTTGCAGTACGACAGTTGCAAACAATATTTTTTGAATTCATGCAAATAAATAACTTCATAAACTAACCTGCAGTTACAAGAAGTCACTCCACGCAATACTTTTTTACAAATAAGTTATTCAACAACAATCATCCACAAGAAACTTCAAAAAACCTCAAATAGCGACAATAGATATAACTACTTTGCAGTTAGGTTTTGTATCAATTGCCTCTTGTAGATGACATTGTTGATTAAGTTCTTAAGTTTTTTTATGAAGGCTCTCATCGATAACTTTCAAGATATTGTTAATGATTTTCTTGGTGAGTTGTCAATTCCCTTCAAGATGTCGATTGTTCTATTCATTGTTGACTAAACTCTGGTTTTATCAAGTACGTCCGATATTTGTTAATTATTTTGGTATTTCTAAACCAAGCAATAAACATATTCATCAACTCACTATTATATTTTTTTTTGGGACTAACAATACAACATAGAGGGGCATGAACTGGTGGTTTGAGAACTATGAAAAGCATTTATGAAATACAACAAGTTAAACTTCAAACAGTAGTAAAAACAAATTGTAGAAATTAGGTGCGCGTGATGCTGATGACAGATGGTAATTATAATGAACACATGTTGATAGTGAGAGATAGACGATATTGCAAGTAGATATATAGTGATTTAGCTTTATCTCCAATCTTACATCTACTCTTAGCCACAACAAGGTTGAAATCCACTAGTAATCTTCAAGATAAGTTATAACAACAAGTACCACCTTTGTGACATTCTAAAATTCGACCATTTTTCGAAATATGAATATAGAATGGTTATTTCATAGAAGCACTATAAATGAATCTCACTCGAAACTGGTCACTTCGAGATAACTGACCATATGGGAGAGGCTAACTAGGGAATATAAGCACGTGAACCAAATAGTTGATACGCGTGATTCCTAAAAATCATGCAAGTTGCCCGTTAGTGTGTCTCTATCTTATGAAGGATGCCGCAAATTGAATTTTGAAATAGGACAAACAACTTTTATGTCGGTTGTGAATTGGACGTTGTCTCGAAATGCGTGAAATGGACAGTTTGGGTTCAGAGTGCCGAGTAGAAAAGGGCGAAAAATTAAAAGTGACCATGTTGTCCCTGGCTTGTCTAAGACTGTTTGGCTGGAAGGTGAGGATAATTTTGGTGAGATCAGAAAATTTAATTGATATTACCTTGAGTCGTATAGCTTCGATTAAGCCCCAATTAGTCTCGAAATTTCACGAATCCCGAAGCATGTCTTATCAGTTACCTTTTTGACCAATTTGACTAGTTTGACCACATGTGTTATCAGTTAACTTTTGACAAATTTGAGTAGTGTGACCAAAATTATTGGTGCCAAAACCCTTATCAATTAAAAAATTCACTAAATCACCTTAAGTCACTTTTGGTGAATAGTAATTGGTAAAAATTGGCCCCAAGCTTAAGGCTGAACGAATTGACAGATTGTCGGACTATCAGTGAATTTTTATTACAAACTTGCATGAGTTCTCAAGCAGGACATGGAGGAGGCCCTATGGACATAATTCTCTATCTATAATAACAACATATAAAGAGAAGAAGTGGTAAGACCATAACTCATATTTAGACACATGAATAAATACGAAACATTAAAAGAGTGAAAGTTTCGTCATAAAGATTGTTGAAAATGGAAGCTATTTTCACATTATGCACCAATCATTGACGCTATGGAGTACTTGCACGTGAACACATAAATTGAGAAAAACAAGTTACAGGCTTACCTCTTACAAGTTCTCTCCGATTTTTGAAATTTGAAATCGTATCCAAGTTTTAAGATATGAAAGGATAGGTTCTCCACCGATTCAGTTTGAATTTTCAGATTCTATTCTGGAACCATGATCATCCCCATCAATAAGAACTTGCCATTTTATATGGAAAAAAGAAATTCATAGTCTAAATTGGATCATTGCATTGACACTACTTTTTAGATTCAAATGGATCTAACTTATGCAAGTCGACCGGCCACCTCTACAGTGGCAGGAAACCGCTCTCTAAATATGTGATTTTTCAGATCTGGCAAGAAGTCAATGTAAGGAGGGGGAAAAAAACCCCGCGCGGGAAGGGGGGCGGGGGGTTGTTATGGTTTGGTGGATCTGGCAAGAAGTGAATGCAAGGCGCACCTTTTTGCAGGTTTGCAGATAGTCCCCTGGATGATGATGATGATGATGCTGATGGAAAAGATGGATTTTGACGTGAAGGCCTTCTCAGCGAACCATCAATTCCTTTGGGGCGGATTGCTTGGCGATCCTTGGAAGAAGAGCTTTAACCCAGAAAACCTTATCCCGATGATGAGACTAGGTTTCAATTTCGATGGCAAGGGACGACGAAGGTTTGGCTATATATAGAGAAGAGGGCTTCCCTCTATGCGAGATCCACTCCTACGTGGGAGAACGATATTTTCCACGAAGCGATGGGAAAAAAAAAAGGCAACAAAAAGTGATCGAATATTTCGTGCTCACAACAACAATATTTTAAATAAGTTACCAATTTCTCTTTTAGGGATAATATCCAAATTATTTGATGAAAGATATCGAAATTTGTTTGTTAAGAATCCTAATCTATTTAGGTATTATATAAAGATAACAGACAATCGGTTTCCGTTACTTTTTTATATTAGGAATCCATATGAGAAAAAGATTTGATCTCTAAAAGCAAAGAATTATTCACAATCGTTACTCTATTTGATAAGGGTTAATACACAAAAAATTCCAAACTAGAACAAATATGATAAATTTACCCAAACTAATTTTTTACCATAAAAAAATCTAAACCAGTATACTTTTGAGAAATTTATACTCAATTAATTTTCATTAAATTTGGTTAATATCATAAAAACTCCAAATTAGTATACATATTATAAACGAAGGGTAAAAATCTCAAACTGATATACTCATAAACTACCATGTGCCATCTAACACAGTCATTTAATGGTAAATTTTAACAAAAAACTAACAATTGTAAATTAGTCACAAGTATATCAGTTTGGAGTTTTCGGTAGTCAAAAAATTAATTTTTAGTTTATTTGTCACAGCAGTTCCAGTTTGAGATTTTTGTGATATTAACCCATATAATAAAGCAAATGTAAATTATTATTTTGGACCTCAACCTTTTTTCTTGTAAATTTCATTGAAAATCCATTGCAAAAAAATAGTGGCATCATGTTCAAATTAAAAGATTGAAAAAATATTAAATAAAAAGTAAATTGGATATTGTTTCAAGAAAAGATTAAATATCACTCAAGAATATGGACGGATCGATGAGTGCATCGACCCTGGTTGTGAAAGGTTCTTTATGATATTCAGGAAAAAAAACCGATAAAAGGACAACATGGTTATTTATAGCTGACTATCAATAATTATAAACAATATTTTTTGTGTTCAAGTAAACAAATAACTTCGTATTCTTGTATGAAAAATTACTCCGCGCAATAGTTATCTACAAAAAAAAAAGTTATTCAACAACAATCATCCACAAGAAATCACAAAAAACCTAAATAGCAACAATAAATATAACCATCCAGCAATTATGTTTTTGCGTCGATTACCCCATATCGATGACTTTGTCAATTAATTTGCTAAGTTAGGCTCTTGTTAATAACTTTCGTAATATTGTTAATGACTTTCTTGGCGAGTTGTCAATTCCCTTCAAGTAGTTGATTGTTCTATTCATTGTTGACCAAACTCTGCCTTCATCAACTATGTTCGATATTTGTCAATAATTATCAAAAGCTAGTCATTTTTTTGGTGTCAACTGATGCCCTTTTTAAATGAATAATTCGTCAATCATTTGATTCTTTTAAATAAGATAATCAAGAGTCATCATATGATCCCTTGTCAGCAGCTAATTCGGCTTTTCCCTGTTGAATTGCCTCTTGAATTGTTTTTTTTTTAGCACAACATAATTAACTGTTTTATGGCTTCATAAATGGTGCCATTTGTGATATTTTTTTTTTGTTTACTAAATCTTCTTTTCTCGGGACTACTTGGCCTTCCGTTAATTTTTCAGGCCATCTCTTAAAAATAAATCGACAATTTTGTCCAACTTATTGACGTGGAAGGAGTAAACTTGAATGTCTTTAGTCAAAGCCATTCTTTAATCTTTTATTTTAGCAGGCTTTAAGGATCGACAAACGTAAGGCTTATGAAGCATCATTCTTGCCATATTTATTTCAATGTTATCATTCAGGTTAGATTCATACTTTTCCTCACAATTTACCATTAAAGTCACGATTGTATGTAAAGCATTTTCCGCTTTATCTCTATCTTTAAGAGTCGTGCATACTTACGCACTCCCCTTACCAATTGAAATAAATTGGCAAAATCTTAGCCTTCAAATCTTTCTCACAAGTTAAATTTTGATGCATTGAAAGTCAAATTCGTGAATTCTTAATTTGAGGGTGAAGTGAGGCATCTATTTTTTGCCTTCCTAAATTGAGCAATAAACTGATCGATTGACTTAATATTTTATTGATAAAGTATAGCCAAAACAGCAACCTATACTTCTAGTTTCATTCCATAGAATTCAGAATGAAATTGTTTTTTCATCTCTATCCAATTACACGCCAAATTAGGTGCCAAATTAGTATACTAGGTAAAGGAAAATTTTGATAAAGACAAATAATAATAATAATAACTTGAGTCTTTGAAACTTATTTTTCCCTTCTTCTTCACATTGGGCTATAAATCAAACAATGTGTTCAATCATGGATTGTTCATCTTAACCAATAAAAACAGCAAAGTCATGAATTTTGAAACCTCTTGGAAAAATGGATCATCAGCCCATTCAGATGTAGTTTTCTATAAACAGGCATGATAACCCCCTGTCTAATCTCAATTGTCGTCGAACTTCTTTAATAATTGTCATAGGTTCAATAGTGGATTTGGTTATCCATCTTACCCCTTAGTCAGTGATGATGGCCTCACCCAATCATCTCTGTTACTCGGCATGTTAGGCCATACAAGAATATTCACATTGGGTGGTACCAATAGAGCCATCGACCTTACGATTTCAACATTTGGTAGTTGATAGGCTATCGCCTAGTTTGATTTGCCAAATTATTGTTAACAATTTTGTTATTTTGACCAACATTAGCCTAATTATTACCTTTACTAGAAGATCATACCTTTGCATTATTCTTATTGGGCCATGACTACTCTGACTAACATTATTAGCATCAATAAATGGGGGGAGTAGGAACATACCCTATTATAACTAGATTACCTTAGAATGGTGGTAGTAATTTCGGACGATCCTGGCTAGAAGAGGATCATTCATAGCATTAATGACAATTGGCTTGATCTATTTGACAGGTGATTCATGATGTACTTAGCCATATCATTTTGTTGTTCTTCAAGCAATCTTCTTATGATTGACACCATGTTGGAATTTAAAGCATCATCCCGTAACTGCTCCTCAGTAAGATGCATTGGAAGATTATCCCCTTCACGTTGATTTTCTTCTGCCGCCCTTCCAGTGGCTATTGATTCTCAATGTTAGCAGTGTCATTTCCTGGTTGCCATACTAGCTAGATTGTTATTACCAGCAACATTATCAGACTCTTGCCCATTTATGGTTTTTAGCATTGTAATCTCCTCGAAAGAATTCAATATGACCCATGAGACGTGCCAAAAAAAAAATTGTTTCAAGAACATGGATGGATCAATGAGTGAATTTGTGAAGAGTCTTTATTGATTTTGGCCAGAAAAGTAAATGGTAAGCAACAGAAAAGTACAACACTAGGAACAACCGTTGATGGTGATATAAATTACGACAAAGTAGAGATAAAGGGTAAATTTGTGAGACCATTGAATTCTTTGATTGATTAGGGATCTTTTAAAAAGAGTACAACATAGTTATCTATAGCCCACTAACGACGGTCACAAACAACAGCTTTTGAATTCCAATGAACAAATAATTTCCTATTCTCATTAGCGATTACAACAAGTTACTTCACGCAACACTTATCTACAAAGAACTTATTCAACAACAATTCTCAACAAAAAATTAAAAAAATCCTCAAATAATGGAATAATCATAGCCACCCAACAAGTGTTTGTGTTGATAGCCCCGTTGTTGATGACTTTATTGATTAACTTCCTAAATCTTGATTAAAGCTCTCCTTGGTAGATGTTGTCAACGGCTTCCTTGCCAAGTTGTTGATTCCTTCAAGCTATTAAATTCTTTTGTTCATTGTTGACCAAACTCTACTTTCATTGATGAAGTCTCATACTTTTTTTTATAAAAATTGGTCATTTTTTGGTGTCAACAAATTTCTAGCTTTCCAAATTCTAACTTTTTTAGTGTTTCTTATCTTTGATAACTTAATCTTTATGATTTTATTAAAATCCAAATTTGATGGAGTCCCAATGTGACTACTCGAAAAATAGGGCAAAAGTACACCCCAAGTGCCAAAACTTGTGTACGGCGTGTACTTTAGTGCCAAAAATTTCAAATCGTTCACTTAAGTGCCAAGTTCGAAGAAAAGTGTGCACTTCAATACTAATCCAGCCAAAATCCGGCCAAATGAATTAGGTGAATTTTAGAATTTATTTTATTAGCTCATGTGGCAAATTTTGACAAGCTGATGCCACTGTGGAAATTGGACGTGGCTTATGCAAGGGTAGAAATAAAAAACGATTATGTTTTGTGTTATGATTCACAAACGACGTCGCTCTTTCCCTCTTACCTGATTACCCCCACTCGCGAGAAGGAGTGGGCCCGTTGTGGAAAATCCAATCACATGGTATCTGGTGGAGTCGCCACCATCACTCACTTGGTCGCCGCCGTCGCTCGCCGCCGTCATACCCTTGCGAGGTATGCTTCTTCTATCGTAATTTGAAAGTTAGACCTCAAGATGAAATTAGGGCTCCGACGACGGGAAAATTAGGGCCTGTGGGGACCTCAATGTGAATTTGTTGTACTTTTTTATTGTGGTCCCAAAAGCTAACACATTTATTGACTTTTTTCCCCTTTGATGCAGGCATGGACAAGAATCTTGTTGTTGTCATTGTCTGCTATCATGGGATTTTGTGATTGGCACCGATGAGTAGACTACAAAGGTGGAAACGAAGGAACCATTTTCCTCGATGTAAGGACGTTGTCGTATGTTTCATTCGTGAAGGATATAGTGCACATTTTAGGCTGCAAAGCAGATAAATTGCTTTATTGTGTTCCTGGAAAGGGCTTGAGGGATAGGCTGCGATTATTGTTGGATGAAAATGGGTTTAAGGATCTGATTTATCATTATCTTCATGGCAACGAAGCAAAAGTATGTCGACAATGATAGTAATAGTGATAATGAAGATGATGATAATGCTCAGCATGAAGATGTAATTGAAACAGGAGAAGTAGGCCTTCATTCCACTTCTCATGGTGGGGATGATACCATTGTAGAAGGACATCAGGAGTAGGCAGACAAGGAGGATTGGGAGGACAGGCAGAATTGTGAAGAGGGGGAGGCTAGGGAGGAGGATAGGGAGAACAAGGAGGACGGGGGGTAAGACATATAGGTGATGAAGAAATCACTCGATTAGATTGGCAAGTTGCACAATCCAGTGTCGATGATGATGACAATGACGATGAAGCTTTGGGAAATGTCAGTTTCCTAACGATTGATGATGATGATGACGATGACGATGAAGAGCTTGCACAGTTAAAGCAAAATCGCAAGGAGTTTGTAAGAAAGAAAGAAGCAGTCTTTGGAGTTAGAGGGAGCTGGACTAGTAAATAGGGAACAAGAACCTACACCTGCTACAACTACTGGTGCACCTGAAGAAAGTGCCAGTGATGACTAGATCGGTACTTCCGAGGACGAGCTTGAAGAAGAAGGAGTAGCTCCACCTATGCGTAGAAGGAGTAAGTATCCTTCCTATGATCCAACTCTAGCATGATTGATTTTCTATGTTGGTATGAAATTTGAGGATGCGAAACAGTTCAAGGATGTTATTCTCAAGAAATCTATTGTTGAGTAAAGGACTCTTGAGTTTGTTAGAAATACGAAGGATTTTGTGAGAGCTAAGTGTCCACAACATAATTGTGCATGGAAGATCTATGGCTCACTGAGTAAGAGGAGCGGGTCATTCCAAATTAGATCATTCCAGGAGGAACATATGTATTCAATTATTTTTAACAATAAAAGGGTAACAAGTAAGTAGTTGTCGAAATACTTCTTCAACACGATCAAGGCGATTCTTGAAATTAGGGATCTTTACTTAAAGTAGCTGGTGAAGGAGCATGTATGGATTAATGTGTCGGTGATTCAGTGCAAAAGAGACAAGTATAAGGTCATGAAAACACTTATGGATCAGTACAAGAAAGAATATGGCCAGATTTGGGATTATGCTTACGAATGTAGATTTCAAAACCCACCAAGTAGAGTGTATGTAGAGGTTGTGGAGAGGCCACTGCGCATGCTTGATGCATGTAAGCGGGGATTTTTATATAGCTATAGAAAAGTTGAAGGATTGGAGGGGTGCTTTCTAAAGGGTTTATGCAAAAGAGAATTATTGGCTGTAGTTGGTCGAGATGCCAATAACCAAATGTTTCCAATAGCTTGGGTAGTTGTAAAGATAGAAAACAAGAATACTTAGTCATGGTTCATAAAAAATTTGATGGCTGACTTAGAGATAACTGACGGGGGAGGTTAGGCTTTCATGAGTGACCAATAGAAAGTAATGTCATTGTCAATTAATTCTTTCAAAATTTTAATTGCATTATGTCATACTTGTCATTGTTCTTACAATTATGTCTTAATTTAATATTGTAGGGACTTGTTCCTTCATTGGCTAAGTTGATGCCATATGCCGAGCATAGGATGTGTGCAAGACACATATATGCAAACTAGTCAAAGAAGTACAAAGAGGATGGGCTGCAGAAGCAATTTTGGCAAATTGCAAAGAGCACAAACATGGCTGAATTTAGAATAGCCAAAGATGGCTTGCTTCACCTGACCAAGGATGGTTTCGAAGCACTATTCGAAACTAAAGCGAAGCATTGGTGTAAGGCCTTCTTTAGCAAGGAATTCAAGTGTGATATTATCGACAACAATCTCAGTGAAGCTTTCAATGGCAGCATATTAGCTGTGAGGTGCAAATCAATCATTGCCATGCTTGAGGATATACGACTTTTGGTAATGACTAGGCTGCACAATAGAAGAGATGAGGCTGGAAAGTGGACTAGAGTATGTGGTCCTAGGAAGAATGATGATGATGGATTTGAGATTAAGAAGAATGACGACACGTATGTCGTTCACCTGGAGAGGAGGAAATGTTCATGTCAAGTATGGCAACTAACTGAAATTCCTTGCCCACATACTATTTCTGCCATCCAGAACCTACAAAAAAACTCAAAAGATTACCTAGCTGATTGTTACAACAAAAGGTCATATCTTGACACATACCAATTCATGATACAACCCATTAGAAGTAGTAAATTCTAGAAGCCAACAAATCAGGATGTCCCTGCATCTTTGCCACTAAAGAAGCAAGTTGAAAAGCCAAAGCGAAGACGAATAATGCAAGAAGGGGAGATTTCAATGCAAAGGATGATTAAGGCTGGTGTAAAGATGACGTGCTCGTACTGCCATAAGTTGCCACAATAAGAAAGGCTATGAACTAAGGAAGTAACATCTTACTGCAGATCCCACACAAGAGCCAAGTGAAGGGTCAACAGATGGACAAGTTGGACAGCCAACTGAAGTGGCAATAGGAGGGTCTACTGTTCAAAAAACGAGGAGCAAATATCTAGTAAGTTGTACATTGTTTGTTGTCTTATTTATGGCTACTTATCTAACTCCGTTTTCATACTTCAGCTGGGAGAAAGGCAACAGGAGGCATGTTGTACAGCTACCTCAAGGGCCAAAAGAAGAGTATACTGAGTCTACTATTCAACAACCAAGGAGAAATATCCAATAGTTGTACATTGTTTGTTTGTTTATCTTGTTTTATGGCCACTTGTCTAACCTTGTTTCCATACTTCAGGTGAGAAGATAGGCAAGAGTAGGGATGCTTGCTCCCAGTTGCCGCACCACCACCACCTGAAGGCAGTAGAACTTTGGCATGCCACACACCACCACCTCTAGGGCCAATAAAAGGACATGTTTCACAGCCAACTGAAGTGCCAACAGGCATGTTGTGCAACCAGATGAAGGGCCAACAGAGGAGTGTACTGAGTATACTGTTGAACAAGGAGAAAATATCCAGTAAGTTGCACGTTGTTTTATTTTTCTTTTTTATAGCCAGTAGTCTAATCTTGTTTCAACACTACAGGTCAGAAGAAGGGCAAGAGCAAGGGTATGCTGCCCAACCACCACCACTACTTGAAGGACCAACAGATCTTGTTGCATAGCCGCCGCCACCACCATCTCCTCAAGGGCCAACAAAATCTATTGACACAGCCATCACTTCACAATGAACAAGAGGGGCTCTTGGTAAGAGGTTGAGGGAATATGGTTATGGCCTATTCCAGGACGAACGTACTGGAATGACTATATTGCATGTTTTTTGATAGGACTTGTGCACTTAATTTATGGCATTTACAATTCTAAAGCCCATTTGCTTATGCTTTTATATTGTTGTAGCCTAAGAGAAGCTAAGAGCTTTATTTCTAAAGGTAACCCAACCCAAGAGTCAATGTGGACACCAAAACAGAGATTGACAAAGAAGAAGGCAACAGTTGCAGCTCAGAAACAGTAACCAAGAAGAGGCAGCAAGGATTTAACCTCAATCAAGCCTCGAAGGACCACTTGAAGAACCACAACCTGTATTGTTAGAAAGAGTGTTAGGATTATGAACCACGTTAAAAAGCCATCGCAAGGAAAAAGAGCTGGGGTTGTCAATGTTGATCGGATTAGGAGGGGAAGTTTATAAGTTAATATTAATTTTTGTGAACCACAATTTGCCTGTGTGTTGGACATTTGTTAGGAAGGACATAGTTGTTAATTCAACTTATGTAAAAACTAGTCAACGGATCAATGTGAAAATTTTCAATATGCTTTTCCTATTACATTATTATGGTTAGCTGTGCTTACCACCGTTGTTGTCAACCAAGACACACTATACCTGTTTGTTTTGCTGCTTACCAGGGCACAGCTAGTTCCTGGTGCATACTATGAATGCACAGCCACTTCTGTGCATTCTTATTGGTGCACGTTTGGTACTATTTTGGGGCACCAACTAGTTGGTTGTGCATATTGTCAATGCACCAAGCAAGTTACTAGTGCACAATGGTAAATTGTAGTTGTGGTGCATTATGGTCAGATCCTGCAAGTCAAGTTAGATCAGTGAGTTACTGGTGCACGAATTGGTATTGCAAGTTTTGATGATGTACTTAAGTGAACACTTTCATAACAAGTTAGCACTGAAGTGATAACTTTCACAATAACTGGCACTTAAATGATTACTTTGACAATAACTTGACACCAAAATGATTCTCTTTCAAAGATAATGGAACTTAATTGATCACTTTTGACACCCCTAACTGGCACTTAAATGATACATTTGCAAATTAGGGCAATTAAAGTAATAAACAAGGGAACTAAATTTGCAGCAAACACACAATCATACCTGTAAATTAAAAAGTC
>JAGVVM010019408.1:0-20837 GCA_019149425.1 Psidium friedrichsthalianum
CCCACCAACGAGGTAACCGCACACCACCAACCACCCCCCCCTAGAAGTGTTAGCCCCCCTCCCGCCCTCCTCCCCCCAACTCCTCCCCCCGCAACGGATTAATAAAATTCAGTCGAAGGAAATCGGCAAAAAAAGACCATCAAGGAACAATAGGGACGTGCACCCCCCCCCCCCCCCCCCCCCACGCACCGCACAGGAAGGGCCCGAGCACGCGCAAAGAGACACACACGCAGGGAAGATAAGAAGACTTGATACGCCCTTCTCATGGTGGGGATGATTTTTACATATGTAGAAAGGAACATCCAGGATAGGAAGAGATAGGGGAGGACTACAATATTGGGAGGACATGGCAGAAGTGTGAAGAGGGGGAGGCTAGGGAGGAGGATAGGTGAGATACAAGGGGACGGCCGGAGTCAAAGACATATAGGTGATGAAGAAATGTCCTCGATTAGATTGGGCAAGTTGACACAATCCAGTGTCGAGATGCATGACATAACTGACGATGAAGTTTGGGAAAATGTCAGTTTCCTATACGACTTGATGATGATGATGACGATGACGATGAAGAGCTTGCACAGTAAAGCACAAACATCGCCAAGGAGTTTGTAAGAAAGAAAGAAGCAGTCTTTGGAGTTAAGAGGGAGCTGTGGACACAGTTAAAATAGGGAAACAAGAACACTATCACCTCGCTAACAACTACGGTGGCACTGAAGAAAGTGCAGGTGATGACTGGATCGGTACTTCCGAGGAGGAGCCTGAAGAAGAAGGAGTAGCTCTACCTATGTGTAGAAGGAGTAAGTATCCTTCCTATTATCTAACTCTAGCATGTCCTATTTTCTGTATTGGTATGAAATTTGAGGATGCGAAACAGTTCAAAGATGCTATTCTCAAGAAATCTATTGCTGAGCAGAGGACTCTTGAGTATGTTAGAAATACGAAGGATTTTGTGAGAGCTAAGTGTCCACAACATAATTGTGCATGGAAGATCTATGGCTCACTGAGCAAGAGGAGCGGGTTATTCCAAATTAGGTCCTTCCAGGAGGAACATATGTATTCAATTATTTTTTTACAATAAAAGGGAAACAAGTAAGTAGTTGTCGAAACACTTCTTCAACACAATCAAGGCGATGCTTGAGATTAGGAGTCCTTACTTAAAGCAGCTAGTGCAGGAGCAGGTACGGATTAATGTGGTAGCGACTCAGTGCAAGAGAGCTAAGTATAAGGTCATGAAAATACTCATGGGTCAGTACAAGAAAGATTATGACCAAATTTGGGATTATGCTTACGAATGTAGATTTCAAAACCTACCAATTAGAGTGTATGTGGAGGTTGTGGAGAGGCCACTGCCTGATTTTGGGACTATCTTTGATAGGTTTTATGCGTGCTTCGATGCATGCAAGTGGGGAGTTTTATCTAGCTGTAGAAAAGTTGTAGGATTGGATGGGTGCTTTCTAAAGGGTTTGTGCAAAGGAGAATTATTGGCTGCAGTTGGTTGAGATGCCAATAACCAAATGTTTCCAATAGCTTAGGCAGTTGTAAAGATAGAAAATAAGAACACTTGGTCATGTTTCATAAAAAATTTGATGGCTGACTTAGAGATAACTGACGGGGAAGGTTGGGCTTTCATGAGCGACCAATAGAAGGTAATGTCATTGTCAATTAATTCTTTTAAAATTTTAATTGCATTATGTCATATTTATCCTTGTTCTTACAATTATGTCTTGATTTAATATTGTAGGGACTTGTTCCTGCATTGACTGAGTTGATGCCATATGACGAGCATAGGATGTGTTCAAGACACATATATGCAAACTAGTCAAAGAAGTACAAAGGGGATGGGCTGCAGAAGCAATTCTGGCAAATTACAAAGAGCACAAACATGGCTAAATTTAGAATAGCCAAAGATGGCTTGCTTCACCTAACCAAAGATGGTTTCAAAGCGCTATTCAAAATTGAAGCGAAGCATTGGTGTAAGGCCTTCTTTAGCGAGGAATTCAAGTGGGACATTATCGACAACAACCTCAGCGAAGTTTTCAATGGCAGCATATTAGCCGTGAGGTGCAAATCAATCATTGCCATGCTTGAGGATATACGACTTATGGTAATGGCTAAGCTGCGTAATAGAAGAGACAAGGCTAGAAAGTGGACTAGAGTATGTGGTCCTAGGAAGAATGACGATGATGGATTTGAGATTAAGATGAATGACGACACGTATGTCATTCCCTTGGAAAGGAAAAAGTGTTCATGTCGAGCATGGCAACTAACTAGAAATTCCTTACCCACATACCATTTTCGCCATCCAGAACCTGCAAAAAAAATCCAGAAGATTACCTAGCTGATTGCTACAACAAAAGGTCATATCTTGACACGTACCAATTCATGATGCAGGCCATTCGAAGTAGCAAATTTTGAGAGCCAACAAATCAGGATGTCCCTGCATCTTTGCCACTAAAGAAGCAAGTTAGAAAGCCAAAACGGAGACGAAGAATGCAAGAAGGGGAGATTTAAATGCAAAGGATGATTAAGGCTGGTGTAAGGATGACGTGCTCGTACTGCCATAAGGGAGGCCATAATAAGAAAGGCTATGAACTAAGGAAGTAACAGCTTACTGCAGATCCCACATAAGAGCCAAGTGAAGGGCCAATAGATGGACAAGTTGGACAGATAACTGAAGTGGCAACAGGAGGGTCTACTGTTCAACAAACGAGAAGCAAATATCCAGTAAGTTGTACATTGTTTGTTTATCATATTTTATGGCCACTTATGTAACCCCGTTTCCATACTTTAGCTGAGAAGAAAGGCAATAGGACAGCATGCTGTACAGCTACCTCAAGGGCCAACAGAAGAGTGTACTGGATCTACTATTCAACAACCAAGGAGAAAATATCCAGTAAGTTGTACATTATTTGTTTGTTTATCTTATTTTATGGCCACTTGTCTAACCCTGTTTCCATACTTCAAGTGAGAGGAAAGGCAAGAGCAGGGCATACTGCCGACCGCTGCCGCCGTCGCCGTCGCCGCCGCCGCCGCCACCTGAAGGGCTAGTAGAACTTGCTGCACAACCACCACCACCACCTCTAGGGCTAATAGAAGGACATGTTTCTCAGCCAACTGAAGTGCCAATAGGGCATGTTGTGCAACCAGATGAAGGGCCAACATAGGAGCGTACTGAGTCTATTGTTGAACAAAGGAGAAAATATTCAGTAAGTTGCACGTTGTCTGTTTTTCTTGTTTTATGGCCAGTAGTCTAATCTTGTTTCGACACTGTAGGTTAGAAGAAGGGCAAGAGTAGGGCATGCTGCCCAGCCACCACCACTACCTGAAGGACCAACAGATCTTGCTGCACAGTCGCTGCCACCACCATCTTCTCAAGGGCCAATAGAACCTGCTGCACAGCCATCACTTCCACGATGAACAAGAGGGGCTCTTGGTAAGAGGTTGATGGAATATGGTATAGCCTATTCCAGGACGAACGTACTGGAATGACTACGTTGCATGAAAGTTTGATAGGACTTGTGCACTTAATTTATGGTATTTGCAATTCTAAAGCCCATTTGCTTATGCTTTTATATTATTGTAGCCTGAGAGAAGCTCAGAGATGCTTATCTCTGAAGGTAACCCAGCCCAAGAGTCAATGGTTGCACCAAAAAAGAAATTGACAAAGAAGAAGACAACAGTTGCAGCTCAGAAACAACAACTAAGAAAGAGGGCAGCAAGGGTTTTACCTCAACCAAGCCTCGAAAGACCATTTGAAGAACCACAACCTGCATATGTTAGAAAGAGTGCTAGGATTATGAACCACATTAAAAAGCCATTGAAAGGAAAAGGAGCTAGGGTTGTCAATGTTGACTGATAAGGAGGGGAGTTCATAAGTTAGTATTAAGTTTTTGGGAACCACAATTGCCTGTGTGTTGGACATTTGCTAGGAAGGACATGGTTGTTGATTCAACTTATGTAAAACTATGTCAACGGAGCAATGTGAAATTTTTCAATTATGCTTTTCCTATCTATATTGCTATGGTGGCTGTGCTTGCCACCGTTGTTGTCAATGAAGAATGCACCATAACTATTTGTTTTGCTGTACCAGGGCACCAGTTAGTTCTTGGTGTATACTGTGAATGCACCAGCAACTTGTTGTGCATTCTTATTGGTGCACTTTGATACTATTTTTGGTGCACCAGCTAGTTGCTGGTGCATATTGTCAATGCACCAAGCAAGTTGCTAGTGCACAATGGTAATTGTAGTTGCTGGTGCATTATGGTCAGATCTTGCAAGTTAGGTTAGATCAGCAAGTTGCTAGTGCACGAATTGGTATTGCAAATTTTGATAATGAACTTAAGTGAACACTTTCATAACAAGTTAGCACTGAAGTGATCACTCTCACAACAACTTGGCACTTAAGTGATCACTTTGACAATAACTTGGCACCAAAATAATCTCTTTCAAAGATAATTAGAATTTAATTGATCACTTTTTACCTCCGACTGGCACTTACGTGATTAACATTTGGAAATTATGACACTTAAATAATAACCACGGGAATCAGGATTTGCAGCAAATCATTAACCCAATTACCTGTAAATTCTAATACACCAACATTTGCAATAAATCACCAACATTTGCTGGTTTGCAAATGCAGCAAACCAACAAAGCAACCGAGCAGCAAACTAGCAGCCCATTTGCAGCATACCAACAGCTACATTGGCAGCAAACCAAACAAGTTGAAGCAAAAACTAAGTGAATAGAGATTGACAATACATAGAGATAGTCCAAAAACTGAGCAAAAACTAAGCAAACACTGCATTACAACCTTCCATTTCCAACAAAATACTATAGCAAAGTCTTCATCCATACAAAAATCATCCCTTACTTATACATTATCCAATACAAGTATATGTCCAAGTGATCTTCACTTACGGTAAACTGAGAAACTTTTTCTCATCACACACCTTACATTTGACCATTAAATAAGCTACACAATAGAACAAAAATACAATTAACGCTCGATGATGCTTTCTTTGTTTTTTCAGTGTTGACACTTCCTTCTTCATTTGATTGGTCACAGATTTTACAGCCATCTCAGCTTCCCTTGAATCGACATTGTCCAACTCCTCGTCCATGAATATAGGTGGAGGTTCATGTCATTTTTCAAAAAGCTCCAATATCACCTCTGTGGCTCACCCGAATAACTTTTGATCTACCCATTTGAAATATTTACACTTGGATCCCTATCTATACCTACCACATCCATGGAATCTTCTCCCTGGATTCAATCGAGTCCAAGATGTTCTTCTTGGCTAGGTAACCCATAATAACAGTAAACCTCACCATTTTCTTCAATTGGTCAAAATGAATTTGAGCTGCTACTGAAGCTCCTTCCCTCCATTTTGAAGTATGAGCTGTTTTACGATTTTCAAGCTTATGTAGACATAAGAAAACAAAGAGAAAATGACAAATCACTTGTTTTCTGACCATAAAGGAAAGAAGATGAATATCAGTTAGCAAAAACCATCACAGACAAGAAAATAGATGCCGAATGATATGATGAGGGGATTGGAAGAAATAGTCACCGAATTTCGAGCGACTCAGCGAACCGAAACTGATTCCATTGTTCACATTCTTCGTCTGCTTTAGGGGCCAAACTACTCCATTTTAGGGTTTCCAATTTGGGGTTCAATTGGGGATATAGGATTTATGGGTGAAGTGAAAGTGAACGACGTCGTTTTGATCTTCAAATTGCTGAGTCAGCCTTCGGCAAGCCACATCATCTGAAATTTTTAGTGTAAAAAATCCACGTAGATTTTTGGCATGCCGCGTATGCTTCTGATCGGACTTGGCACTAAAGTGCACGCTTTTCTCCGAACTTGGCATTTAAGTGAACGATTTGAAAGTTTTGGCATCAAAGTGCACGCCGTACACAAGTTTTGGTACTTGGGGTGTACTTTTGCCCGAAAATAGGATTGAGAGAGTGACTTCACACAAATACGAGTAGAAATTTCAGTTCTGCATGATCTCAAGCGAATAGTTGTAACTATGTCAATGCATATTGGAATGACCTGACTCCAATGCCAAAAGTTCAAGGACTCATGGATCTACAAATTTGTGTTTTAAATTTTTAAGATAAGGATTGTAGAAGTATCGATGAGGGGTTGAATTGGACGGTCCATGCATGAACATAATAAGAAAAATGATGAAAACTTCAATAATTACTCTTACAAGCCTCCAAAGAAGTAGATAGTGTTGGAAAATCCCTTATAATGTTTTGAAGATGAAAAGATAATCAAAGGCTACTAACATGTATTGGTCAAGTAGTACTAGTGATACGTACATATACACTAGCCACAGTGTAGAAGATATCTTAATTAGCATTTGGTGTGATGTTGAGTGCTCTGTCACAATCGAGAATGCTCTATTGATATGAAGGATCACTATAAATATTTAAGGTTAACATGGTATTGGGCATGGAGATGTCTACAAGCTAGAAGGATCTCTACAAAAGTGAACAAGCTGAAAGGATATTGATCAAGGGAGAACAAGCTAAGAAGAACGTGGATGTCCATGATGGCTTGGAAGAGCCAAGCTAAGGTGAACAATTGGATGGACCTTGGTGAAGGTGAATAAGCCTAGAACAATAATGTTCATTGAAGCTTGGAAGGACTGCACCCATGAAGATGAATAGCTCGGTATAATCATGATCGCCAATATACTTGGAAGGACCAGAAGATAGAATAGCAGATCACCATAAAGACAACAGATTGTTGGTTGGAGTGGTTCTCTTCAGATGATGTGGAAAGATAATGGCAATGTTGATAGTTCAGAGAGTTCAATGAAGATGAGGTATCAGCAGTGATGCTAATGTCCTTGAAGGTCTTTGAAAGCTGACTCGGCATAGTGAAGACGAGGAGTTAACGGGTGTGTTAATGTCCTTGAAAGTCATTGGAATTTGATGGAGCCAAAGGGATCATTGGATGATTGATGGGAAGTCATTCCACACGAGTTTGTCAGTGGGCAACATCAACAGACTACTAATTATTTGCACTCCAAATTGTATGGGCAAGGAACAGTGCATATATTGAGCCTTAGAAGGTGCTAACCATCTACTCACTTAATGGGAACATTTATTGAGATTAATATCGCCATTACAAAGGCTTGGAGTTTGCATCATGAGCACTAGAGACATGTCAGAGCAGTTTAACAATTCTTGCAAGAAACAGACACTAACAGTAGCAGAGAGACTCGTTTGGGAAACTAGTTGTTTTGACACAGTCAGAAGTATCCATTATGAAGTTGGTGAATTTAGTTACCATCATTAATGATCCTATGCCATTAGTAAAGACGAGAAACTACGTTATAACAGATGTATGAACAAGTGCCAAGAGGGTATATCTTGGCAGCTTGGAAGGACTAGTCAAGCTAGTGTTCTTAGAAGTTTTTAGTACTAATGAAAGGTGATAAGATCGTTGTGGCTATTTCAACATGTCTTTAGGATGATATCATCATTGGAGATTGTAGCCAGGTTACTCGCAAATAGGACTAGTGATAGTGTACGTGTGCACTAGTGATAGCACATATGCTTATTGGTTTAGAATAATAGTGTTGGTGCAATAATGGTATGATATTCATTGTCCAATATGACTGATAATAGTTAGAATAGATTTGTTGGACACTCTGGATTCCACAGACAAAAGCTACAGAAAGATTGCTGACAGCCGACACTATACACAGTATGGATGAATAGTGTACTTGTAGTATCATTCCTTGCATGCGAGAGGATATGTACTATTTGATCTTCCAACAAAAACTGAAGATGTATCACTTGACATTCTGACATGACATGTGCGAATTGTCTCTGATGAGGATCAATATGATTTATCTTTAGCATGGATCAGTATTATTGTTATCTCTAATGCGAATAAGGATACCTAGTGTGCCTATTGTCCAGCTTTTTGTCCTTGGTGGCTAGCTATGCTTCCTTGAAGACCCCAATGGCTAGTATGAAGCCTAAAGGTCTATATAAGGAGAAGGAAGGTCGAAGAAGCAAATGGGAGAGTGTGGGGGTGAAGATGAATAGATCGAGTCTTAGGTTTCGGTATACTTCTTCTGTTTCCTTCTTATGTTAGCAGCTATGATGCTGATTATTATCTCTATGTGGTGCTACTGAATTTTCATAGTAAATGGTCAAGTGTACGAATGAATGAGTAGTGGCTGTCCTCATAGTGTAATATATCGGTATGGAGTAGCACTGTTTATTGTAACATGCTTTGCTGAGTACTAGTGGATTCCAGCCTCATGGTGGCTGTTAGTTTAGAGAGTGAATGTAAGCTTGAGGATAAAGCCGAACCACTATAAATCTCAGTGTGCTATCTTCTATCTCTCTATTTTCACCACTCTTGATTACCTTATCTATTTATTAGCAGCACACCTGATTACGTATTTATTTATCAGCAGCACTTGAGATTGTGTTAAACTGTTTATATTGCTGGTGAAGTTTAACTAGTAATATTCCGCAAAGTTGTTTATAGAATTGATCTATCTATCTCACTCTATTTACATACCAACTTCATACATACTGGTTCATTACATGCAACCATCTTCATCGGTGATAGTTTGGTATTCTGCGAAAGTTTATTTTTTATCTTCACTCAACCTATTCACCCCCCTCTATATTGTATTGTTAGCCCCAATAGATAGGGTATCAATTCTTTCAGATTGATGGCTATAGATCTTCAAGAATGCAAATTTTGAAAAGCTCCAACTCTCTTCGGATGAGTGAAAACTCTTCTAGACTTTCAAGGATATAAACTCTATAAGGTTCAAGGAAATGCACTAGACAATTTCATTAATCAAATTCTTATATCTTACAATGGAGAACTCTCCTCATTATATAGAGTGACTTAAACTTTGGTAATGCATGAAGAATAAACACATGGCGACTAGATGAACATAGGGACTCTCCATATATTAAAGACATATGGGAACTAGAAAGCAATAAAAGTCCTAGGAACTAGAAATAAAAACAACTACAAACCTAAAATACATTTAAAGACTTATTCATGAGAGGTTCGTCGAGTTTCAATGCAGGCTGATCTTCTTGTTTGAGAGTGCTCTCCAATGTGAGTTGCATCAAAATCCATCTCCCTAAAGGACACCAAATTTCCACACACAAAATGTCCGCTATAAATTTAACTTTGTATTTTATTTCTCAGATTAATTGTGCGCTCTTTTCTTAGTAATTACAAATTCAATTTAGTTATTGAATGAAAAGGAGGAATTACAAATAATCATATTAGAAAAGAAGAGAAAGAAAATTAAGTTAAAATGTTATTTAGACAATAGAGAGGGAAATTGTCACGCTCCAAACCCCCGAGCCACGCACCATCCCTATCATACTTGTATGATTGCTTGGTTCACAACCACGACGGCCTAGGAAACTTGTCGTAACCAAACGATCTCAGAGTTTCTTAGGCAGCGAAAACGAGCTCCTTCAATTTCATACACAGAAAAAGGGTAGAGAGAGACAGACCAATCAATTCACCAAATCAAACTTTATATTACATGTCCTTTTTATACAACTGTCAGGATGACATCATATACACAGTTCAAAACTTGCGTTACCTCATTACAACCCATTGCTTCGCTTTAAAAAAAAAAAAACTCTAGATCGGCAAGTTTCTCAATTCCAATGGCAAGCAAACCATACAAATTTCCTTTAAGGGGCTTTTACCTCAACTCTATTCATCATCATCCGTCCCACCATCTGGTCCAGGAAAAGACTGAGTCTCTAGATCAATTTTTTTCGAGATCCCCTGTCTTACCCGTATTACATTCACTGTTGGAGATGAGAGTTTGAAAAATAAGGGTAATCACCTATGAGAACAAATCTCAGCAAGCTAACCTCTAAATTCCTTCTCAAAATACCAAACATCCTTAGACCCAACTCCACGCCTCATCCAGGCTCTCAAACCACAGAGTCAAATTTTAAATTGCAGGGCCAAGAAAGATCAAGGGTAACGTCCAACAGAAAACTTGCCATAAATGGCCAGTTATAAAAAAAAAAAAGCTTAGGTTTAATCCAAGACCATAAAATCATAATATCACATAAAATAGCTAATCAATGGCTCACCATAAATGGCCAAGTTATAAAACAAACAAATCCAATCCAGGATAATCAATGTAAATACATATGTATGCACGTTCAATCTTGAGCCTCGGCTTAATAGTCAATTTGACCCACGTCATATAGGCGCATCAGGTCTGACCTGTATATCGTACGCATCAGGTCCGTGCCTCAACCTACGTATGGGACGTCTCAGGTTGGCACCTTATCACTTCAGCTACCTCGCATCAAACACATCAGGGTGCATTGTGCCTTGACCCATATCATATAGACACCTTAGGCCAACACACTTATCTCTCCAATTTCCCGTGTCATATAGGCACCTCAGGGTCATGCTCGACCTATGTCATATAAGCACCTTAGGTCGGCACACTTATCTCTCCAATTCCTCGTGTCATATAAGCACCTCAGGGTCATTCTCCATAGCTACGTATTATGCCAATTCACAATAATATGTAATTCACACACTTTCACACGTGAAATCCATTGCTCTAGCCCTTCAACTAATAAAATCCTTTAAATTCATTTAGACAGAAATCATTGGCCAAATACGTTAGGCCACATTTCAAATACGAGCCCAAATATTCAATCCACATATCTGATCAAATGGCCAAGCCAATCAACTCATTTTACAAAATCAAATTGTTAATTTTTATGAAAAAGGTCCACATTAAAGACCGAAGTCATCAAATCAATACACGTAGACCCACAAAACTTGTCATTCTTAAACCATAATTATTGGATAAAAATCTTGGCCAAGTACGTTAGGCCACAACTCAAAACATGTATCCAAATATTTCAATTCACATGACTGACACAATGGCCAAGCCAATCAATTTTTTTCACGTGTCCAATTTTATTAAAAATGCCCAATTCTCACGTGAGACCTAAAATGACCAAATAATTATTTCCAAGCATACGTGGATAATCCTCAAATATTATTTTGCATATGAACACGGGCCCAAAATATTTGAAATAGTAATATAAAATATTGCACGAACTCGGTTTTGCATAAAATGCTCCAAAATATATTTTTTGGTATTCAAACCACACGGGACCCACAAAACTTATCATTTTCAAACCAAAATCAAATTGGGCAGCATGTGAACAGTGTTTAGAGGTTCATAAACAGTAATTTCAAAATACTATTTGGCCCGTTTTTGCTTTAAATATCCCAAAAATTTATTTTTTCGGTACCGGAACCTCATGGGACCCACTCCAATCACCACAAATAGCCATTATTTCAACACGGCAGCAACATATCTCAAATCCACAACATATCTCTACCCCCACAGAATTCATTTGCTCAATTAACGCCGATTCCGACGATTTTTCCTAAACCAATTTACCTCGAATCGGACTCTAGAGCTAGTCCATGGCATGTATAATATTCTAATCGAGAAATAGAGGTTTAACTTACTTAATCGAGGCTGACACAAAGTTGAGGAAGCGACGGAAGCAGCAGAGTACGGCGGCGATTGACAAAGCACGATGGATTCCGATGGATTTAGTCCAAATCGGGACTAATTAAGGGCTAAATAGGGTGGTTCATAAGCTGGAAATCAATATTTTCATATGAAAATAAGCTCTAAGGGTTGCTGGGGTTAACATATATCAACATGAGCTATATGTCAAATTCGGGTAACATAAAACTGATTCATTGACTGAAATGGAAAAGCAGATTTGAAAGGTTAAACGATCTCGGATCGAAGTGATTCAAAATTTTGTAAACTCTTCTCATATAGGACTACAACATATCCAAAAATCACGAAAATCCAATGGTTGGATTTCCATCAGCGGCCAGTTAAAGTTGGTAGCAGAATCCTGGAGCTGAGAGAGAGATCCGAGAATGGTGGTCGATTTTGGGAGGTTTTAGAGAGAGAAAAATCTGGTCAAAGATAGAGGAGAGAGAGAGAAAAAGTAGTTTTAGATATTTATAATTTCAAAATTCAATTATTGAAGTTACTATTCATCGAAAATGACATAAAACTGAACGAATCGACTGATTTTTGAACTATCAGCAAATTTTTGGACTGATAGGAGATTGGGCCTCAATAATTTTAGTCAAATGGTCAAATTAGTCAAAAAGATGATTGACGAGATATTTCTCGAAAATCGTGAAATTTCAAGATCGGTAGGGGCTCAATCGGTATTGATTTGGTTCAACCGCGATCGGGAAATAACTTGGAATACCGCCAAACAATTTTTCTAGCCTCCCTAAAAGTACTAACACCCTATAGCCATGGATTCTAGCAAGCCGGGAGCGAGATGAAAATTTCTAATTTTGCCCTTTTCTCTAGGCATTTCAATGCCAAGCTGCCAATTCACGACTTTTGTGGCAACATCCAATTTCTTCCCCGTAAAACTCTTGAGAGTCGATTGTCCTATTCTGAAACTCAATTCGCGGCCTCATTCATAAGACGACAGCTTTAAATAAATTCTCAAACTAACGGTTGGCTTTTAGGAGTCATGCGTATTGACCATTTGGTCCACGTGCTTATATCCCTAGCTAGCCTTTCCCCTTTGATTAGTCATCTCAGAGTGGCCAGTTCCGAGTGAGATTCATTTATAGTGCCTCTATGAAATAACCATTTTGTATTTAAATTCCGAAAAAAGGATCGAAACTTAGGATGTCACAGAAATAAATAAAAAGATATGTGGAAGGAATTAAATGTCCTTTTTTGTGTGCTTAGAAGCACAAATAAAATGAGGCAAAAGTGTCCTCATCGAAGTTAGCTTTTAAATAATCATTTTTTGAAAACATTGATACTTAAGTGATCAAAAAAAGAAGTTGGCACCAAATCAAGTGCACTTGAGGTGTCCTTTTATCGTGAATCAGTAGGGTTTGTCTAATTTAGGGAGGACAGAAATGGGGAGATGATATAGCAGTTTGTTTTAGCGAGAAGGAACAAGCGCAACCACTTCATTTTGTGCCAGTATGCGTAAAAATATTACTTTTAAAATTCTCTTCAGCCTTGACTATGGCTAACCGAAACCTTTTATTTAGGAACAATATCCATCATTTTTTTACCTGGGAATAATATTTGCTATTTTAAAAAATTGCTGTTGAATTCTTTATATATTAATTATTGTTCAAATATTATTATTTTGATGTTTTTCAAAATAAAAATAAATAAATCTCATCTTGTTTCTTTTTAAAATAGTGGAAACCCCACCAATTTGTTGGAAAAAAGTTATGAAACCACACTATCCATTTTGTAAAATGACCGTATGGTCATGAAATAATTTTCCTTTTTTCTTTTGCCGTGATTATCAATATTGTGGTAACTTACAAGGACAGGTAGGGTTTCTCTTTAAAAGACGAATTGAGGAGTTTGCAAAAATGACCCATTATCAAAATCCAAGGCATGGATGAAGGGCTTGAATTTTTGACTCTATTATGAGAGTTTAGATGGGAAAGATTAAATTTTGTGCTTTCTATGTAAAATATCGTTTCACTAAGAATTTGGTATATTTGCGTATTTTCATAGAAAATTGGAAGTCAAAGGGATTTCTCAACAACATTGATACATACTATAAATAGTACAACATATTGCATGATCTGATTAATGTATTTTTGTGAGAAGAGAGGTGTGATGAAGAAACATGTTCAAATGAACAAAATACATCATAAGATAGCTTTTAAAATAGCAACGAGAAGCCTAGTTTATAAGGTTTTTTACAAGAGCATGTGAGAGCTAGAGGAAGCCCTAGAGGAAGAAGAGTACGCATTTGCAAGTTGAATTTCTTTGATGAATAATGACGTGCGGTCTATGGACAAAACCTAATTGCACAAATTTTTTTAACTTTACTCCTTCAAAAAAAAATTACAATTTAATGATGGTCCTAGATAGCTTCTACTTTTGCAATTCGATGATGATTCTAGATAGCTTCTACTTGACTGTGCAAAGATTTTAAGTCTTGGACTTACAAAGTACCTCAATCGCATATTTTCCATCTTCTTTGTCTTGTTTGACTAGGCCTAGAGCACTCTACTTGATATATTGTATGTGTTTAACAGATATCCCTTCAAGAGGCCTTTATTTTTCTATTTCCCTATTCCCTTTTTTCTCTTTTATTTTATCTTTTTTTATTCTTTTATTTTTACTATTCTATTTTTTTTTTTTTGGGCTTGCTCTCTTCACCGAGAGTGTCCTTGCCAAGACTCTATCACTGATAGCATCACCGAAACTCCATCACCAAGATTGCTTACCATCACCTCTAGTCGTCCTACTACTCCGGTCATCCTCGGACCATTCCTAGCAATAATCTCTAGTGATCGAAACACGATCTCCATTCTTTCAAAACCAAAATCTCAATAATGGCGAATATATACGTAATGCAAAAATGCAAGCACTGAAGTATATTACCAAAGATTTGACTAATATGGGCAAAAGTACACATCAAGTGCTAATATTTGTGTACGACGCTCACTTTGTTGCTAATATTTTTTTTAAGAATGATTATTTGAGTGCCAACTCCAGTAAGTGTTAGATAGAATTTCTTGCTATTGGCGCTAAAGTAAGTTTTTTCTCCGATTTGGCACTTAAGTGATCCTAAAAAAAAAATATTGACACCAAAGTGAACGCCATACACAAATATTGACACTTGAAGTGTTCTTTTTGCCAATAAAATAACAATGAGAAGAAAAAAAGAGTTGTTTATTAATGACACCAATCCCTCAATTTATGCATGGATTTGGAGGCTTTGAAACTATAAAATCAACAAGACCACTACCACTCAATCCATTTAATGTTCCCTACTATAAACTAACGAGGAAGTTAACAAATCTTGCAATTCAAAACAAGTATGAGAAGAAAATATTACCAGATGAATCAATGAGGAATGAAAAGGACACAAAGGATTCATGTGGTTCAAGTCGAGTGTTGGTACCTACTCCATAGGGGGAATCAGCCATCACTAAATTTACTATGAATTCAAATAATATAGAGTTCACAATTTCTCACGTCTATGTAGAATACACCCAAAGAAAAACTCCTTATCTCACAATCTCACATCACTTAGAAAACTCACAAAGAGATGCCCTAATACTTCTCTTATTTTCTATTGTGTGTAATATTCATATTCTACAGTATTTGCAACCACAATGGGAAACCCCTTTCAAGAAACCTATTCAACCTAGACAACCAACTAAAATAGGAAACTTGCTAAAACTAGGAAACATACTTCTATCGAATTCAAATTCGAGACATATTCTAACACATTCCTTTCTTCTCTTTCTATTGTTGGCGATAGGTAAGTAGTGGAGAAACCATACAAAAAATCAATAGAAAATTGGTAAATTCAAAATCAACAAAGAATTGTTGGTAAGCAACACAAATGAATGTTAGAAAAAAGGAAATATTAATTTCAATTAGAATGATTACCGACTTTTCTTCAATCAAGCTAGACTCTTTTTCCATTTTTTTAACTCTTAATCGACTTAGTTATCAATATTCATTTGGGTTTTACTTTAAATTGCAAGCTTCTTTTATTTCTTACAAAAAAGATATTGTTTTAATATCTTTTTTGTAAGAAATAAAAGAAGCTTGCAATTTAAAGTAAAACCAAATGAATATTGATAACTAAGTCGATTAAGAGTTAAAAAAATGGAAAAAGAGTCTAGCTTGATTGAAGAAAAGTCGGTAATCATTCTAATTGAAATTAATATTTCCTTTTTTCTAACATTCATTTGTGTTGCTTACCAACAATTCTTTGTTGATTTTGAATTTACCAATTTTCTATTGATTTTTTGTATGGTTTCTCCACTACTTACCTATCGCCAACAATAGAAAGAGAAGAAAGGAATGTGTTAGAATATGTCTCGAATTTGAATTCGATAGAAAGTATGTTTCCTAGTTTTAGCAAGTTTCCTATTTTAGTTGGTTGTCTAGGTTGAATAGGTTTCTTGAAAGGGGTTTCCCATTGTGGTTGCAAATACTGTAGAATATGAATATTACACACAATAGAAAATAAGAGAAGTATTAGGGCATCTCTTTGTGAGTTTTCTAAGTGATGTGAGATTGTGAGATAAGGAGTTTTTCTTTGGGTGTATTCTACATAGACGTGAGAAATTGTGAACTCTATATTATTTGAATTCATAGTAAATTTAGTGATGGCTGATTCCCCCTATGGAGTAGGTACCAACACTCGACTTGAACCACATGAATCCTTTGTGTCCTTTTCATTCCTCATTGATTCATCTGGTAATATTTTCTTCTCATACTTGTTTTGAATTGCAAGATTTGTTAACTTCCTCGTTAGTTTATAGTAGGGAACATTAAATGGATTGAGTGGTAGTGGTCTTGTTGATTTTATAGTTTCAAAGCCTCCAAATCCATGCATAAATTGAGGGATTGGTGTCATTAATAAACAACTCTTTTTTCTTCTCATTGTTATTTTATTGGCAAAAGAACACTTCAAGTGTCAATATTTGTGTATGGCGTTCACTTTGGTGTCAATATTTTTTTTTTAGGATCACTTAAGTGCCAAATCGGAGAAAAAACTTACTTTAGCGCCAATAGCAAGAAATTCTATCTAACACTTACTGGAGTTGGCACTCAAATAATCATTCTTAAAAAAAATATTAGCAACAAAGTGAGCGTCGTACACAAATATTAGCACTTGATGTGTACTTTTGCCCATATTAGTCAAATCTTTGGTAATATACTTCAGTGCTTGCATTTTTGCATTACGTATATATTCGCCATTATTGAGATTTTGGTTTTGAAAGAATGGAGATCGTGTTTCGATCACTAGAGATTATTGCTAGGAATGGTCCGAGGATGACCGGAGTAGTAGGACGACTAGAGGTGATGGTAAGCAATCTTGGTGATGGAGTTTCGGTGATGCTATCAGTGATAGAGTCTTGGCAAGGACACTCTCGGTGAAGAGAGCAAGCCCAAAAAAAAAAAAAATAGAATAGTAAAAATAAAAAGAATAAAAAAGATAAAATAAAAGAGAAAAAAGGGAATAGGGAAATAGAAAAATAAAGGCCTCTTGAAGGGATATCTGTTAAACACATACAATATATCAAGTAGAGTGCTCTAGGCCTAGTCAAACAAGACAAAGAAGATGGAAAATATGCGATTGAGGTACTTTGTAAGTCCAAGACTTAAAATCTTTGCACAGTCAAGTAGAAGCTATCTAGAATCATCATCGAATTGCAAAAGTAGAAGCTATCTAGGACCATCATTAAATTGTAATTTTTTTTTGAAGGAGTAAAGTTAAAAAAATTTGTGCAATTAGGTTTTGTCCATAGACCGCACGTCATTATTCATCAAAGAAATTCAACTTGCAAATGCGTACTCTTCTTCCTCTAGGGCTTCCTCTAGCTCTCACATGCTCTTGTAAAAAAACCTTATAAACTAGGCTTCTCGTTGCTATTTTAAAAGCTATCTTATGATGTATTTTGTTCATTTGAACATGTTTCTTCATCACACCTCTCTTCTCACAAAAATACATTAATCAGATCATGCAATGTGTTGTACTATTTATAGTATGTATAAATGTTGTTGAGAAATCCCTTTGACTTCCAATTTTCTATGAAAATACGCAAATATACCAAATTCTTATTGAAACGATATTTTACATAGAAAGCACAAAATTTAATCTTTCCCATCTAAACTCTCATAATAGAGTCAAAAATTCAAGCCCTTCATCCATGCCTTGGATTTTGATAATGGGTCATTTTTGCAAACTCCTCAATTCGTCTTTTAAAGAGAAACCCTACCTGTCCTTGTAAGTTACCACAATATTGATAATCACGGCAAAAGAAAAAAGGAAAATTATTTCATGACCATACGGTCATTTTACAAAATGGATAGTGTGGTTTCATAACTTTTTTCCAACAAAATTGGTGGGGTTTCCACTATTTTAAAAAGAAACAAGATGAGATTTATTTATTTTTATTTTGAAAAACATCAAAATAATAATATTTGAACAATAATTAATATATAAAGAATTCAACAGCAATTTTTTAAAATAGAAAATATTATTCCCAGGTAAAAAAATGATGGATATTGTTCCTAAATAAAAGGTTTCGGTTAGCCATAGTCAAGGCTGAAGAGAATTTTAAAAGTAATATTTTTTAGGCATACTGGCACAAAATGAAGTGGTTGCACTTGTTCCTTCTCGCTAAAACAAACTGCTATATCATCTCCCCATTTCTGTCCTCCCTAAATTAGACAAACCCTACTGATTCACGATAAAAGGACACCTCAAGTGCACTTGATTTGGTGCCAACTTCTTTTTTTGATCACTTAAGTATCAATGTTTTCAAAAAATGATTATTTAAAAGCTAACTTCGATGAGGACACTTTTGCCTCATTTTACTTGTGCTTCTAAGCACACAAAAAAGGACATTTAATTCCTTCCACATATCTTTTTATTTATTTCTGTGACATCCTAAGTTTCGATCCTTTTTTCGGAATTTAAATACAAAATGGTTATTTCATAGAGGCACTATAAATGAATCTCACTCGGAACTGGCCACTCTGAGATGACTAATCAAAGGGGAAAGACTAGCTAGGGATATAAGCACGTGGACCAAATGGTCAATACGCATGACTCCTAAAAGCCAACCGTTAGTTTGAAAATTATTTAAAGCTGTCGTCTTATGAATGAGGTCGCGAATTGAGTTTCAGAATAGGACAATCGACTCTCAAGAGTTTTACGGGGGAAGAAATTGGATGTTGCCACAAAAGTCGTGAATTGGCAGCTTGGCATTGAAATGCCTAGAGAAAGGGGCAAAATTAGAAATTTTCATCTCGCCCCCGGCTTGCTAGAATCCATGGCTAGAGGGTGTTAGTACTTTTAGCGAGGCTAGAAAAATTGTTTGGCGGTATTCCAAGTTATTTCCCGATCGCGGTTGAACCAAATCAGTATCGATTGAGCCCCTACCGTCTTGAAATTTCACGATTTTCGAGAAATATCTTGTCAATCATCTTTTTGACTAATTTGACCATTTGACTAAAATTATTGAGGCCCAATCTCCTATCAGTCCAAAAATTCGCTAATAGTTCAAAAATCAGTCAATTCGTTCAATTTTATGTCATTTTCGGTGAATAGTAACTTCAATAATTGAATTTTGAAATTATAAATATCTAAGACTACTTTTTCTCTCTCTCTCCTCTATCTTTGACCAGATTTTTCTCTCTCTAAAACCTCCCAAAATCGACCACCATTCTCGGATCTCTCTCTCGGCTCCAGGATTCTGCTACCAACTTTAACTAGCCACTGATGGAAATCCAACCATTGGATTTTTGTGATTTTTGGATATGTCGTAGTCCTATATGAGAAGAGTTTACAAAATTTTGAATTACTCCGATCTGAGATCGTTTGACCTTTCAAATCTGCTTTTCCATTTCAGTCAATAAATCAGTTTTATGTTACCCGAATTTGACATATAGCTCATGTTGATATATGTTAACCCCAGCAACCCTTAGAGCTTATTTTCATATAAAAATATTGATTTCCAGCTTATGAACCACCCTATTTAGCCCTTGATTAGTCCTGGTTTGGACTAAATCCATCGGAATCCATCGTGCTTTGTCAATCGCCGCCGTACGCTGCTGCTTCCGTCGCTTCCTCAACTTTGTGTCAGCCTCGATTAAGTAAGTTAAACCTCTATTTCTCGATTAGAATATTATACATGCCATGGACTAGCTCTAGAGCCCGATTCGAGGTAAATTTGTTTAGGAAAAATCGTTGGAATCGGCGTTAATTGAGCAAATGAATTCTGTGGGGGTAGAGATATGCTGTGGATTTGAGATATGTTGCTACCGTGTTGAAATAATGGCTATTTGTGGTGATTGGAGTAGGTCCCGTGAGGTTCCGGTACCGAAAAAAATAAATTTTTGGGATATTTAGAGCAAAAACGGGCCAAATAGTATTTTGAAATTACTGTTCATGAACCTCTAAACACTGTTCACGTGCTGCCCAATTTGATTTTGGTTTGAAAATGACAAGTTTTGTGGGTCCCGTGTGGTTTGAATACCAAAAAATATATTTTGGAGCATTTTATGCAAAACCGAGTCCGTGCAATATTTTATATTACTATTTCAAATATTTTGGGCCCGTGTTCATGTGAAAAATAATATTTGAGGATTATCCACGTATGCTTGGAAATAATTATTGGTCATTTTAGGTCTCACGTGAGAAATTGGGCATTTTTAATAAAATTGGACACGTGAAAAAAATTGATTGGCTTGGCCATTGTGTCAGTCATGTGAATTGAAATATTTGGATACATGTTTTGAGTTGTGGCCTAACGTACTTGGCCAAGATTTTTGCCCAATAATTATGGTTTAAGAATGACAAGTTTTGTGGGTCTACGTGTATTGATTTGATGACTTCGGTCTTTAATGTGGACCTTTTTCATAAAAATTAACAATTTGAGTTTGTAAAATGAGTTGATTGGCTTGGCCATTTGATTGGATATGTGGATTGAATATTTGGGCTCATATTTGAAATGTGGCCTAACGTACTTGGCCAATGATTTCTGTCTAAATGAATTTAAAGGATTTTATTAGTTGAAGGGCTAGAGCAATGGATTTCACGTGTGAAAGTGTGTGAATTACATATTATTGTGAATTGGTATAATACGTAGCTATGGAGAATGGCCCTGAGGTGCTTATATGACACGAGGAATTGGAGAGATAAGTGTGCCGACCTAAGGTACTTATATGACATGGGTCGAGCATGACCCTGAGGTGCCTAA
>JAGVVM010019410.1:0-16969 GCA_019149425.1 Psidium friedrichsthalianum
TCATCAGCCTCTCACTTGCCAACTTTGGCCGAGAAATTTTTTCGTGGTGTCAATGCCCATTGCTATCTCTCCTGCTACCCATTTTACAGCCCATTGCGTTTAAGGACCCCATTCAAGTTGAATCCTAATTCAGTTGGTCCAACTCAGCTTTCTAATCCCTTTGTTCATTTCTTGTTATTTAGAACTATATAAAGTGTGGCATTACACAAATTGTCATCCACATGCTATCGATACTATCTATGTATCACAATATTCATGAATTTGATTTAATTTCTAATAGCTTTAGCCACAAGAGGTGATTTATCTCTTCCGTTACCCCTTGAGATACCTGATCCAAGACTGGTGAGAACCTTTGAGAGCCGATAGATTGTTATAGATCTCAGAAGAAAGCACAGTACATTTTTTTCAGCTGGCACTGCTCAAATAGCCATGTAGTCCTCTAAATTCCGTAGTAAGACTCATATTCCTCTACTGCCTTTGAATGGTAGTTGCATGGGAAAAAAATTGTGCTTCTACATCCCAATTTCAACCAATTATTTTCTTGATTGCAACCCCCAATACATCTCTTCTCACCTCCATAATAATCAATCTCTTCCTGGAGGTTTTTGAGTCTCACTTTGGCAAAGGATCCGTGGAATTTGTTTTGTAAGCCATTGTAGTTCTTGTTTCAGCAAGCTGATTTTTCCTATGTCCATTCACGAATTTCTTCTTGCTCCATTTGGAAAGAGCAAAAGTTACAACCCACAACTTCCCAACTAAATCCTTTTCAAAGTGAGTTGGAGAGCTCCAAGCTTCTTTCACCGCCTCTCTACATTCATCACTCTCAAGCCAAAAGGTTTCAACCGTTTTTTGGGTTAGCCTAAAGATATAGAAGCATGAGATAGAAGTATAGGACTGTGGTCTAATCCTATTGCTAGGTGAGCATACGCTTTTTGTTTGAGGGAATATAAACCTCCATTCAATCTACATACCACCTTATCAAGTCTTTCTTTAACATACTCGTCCCCTTCTCTGTTATTGGCCCAAGTGAATGCACACCCCTAACTACTATTTATGTCCATCAATGAACAAGCATTTAGACAATCCCAAAAGCATTCATTCTATAGGTCAATTGAGTGTGCCTACTTCATGGACAAATGATGACATGTTTCACTTAAATCAAGAAGATCGCTATTGCTCGATCACACACCCACTCAAGTGTTTCTCGATCTCAATCACCCGAATAGCCCATAAGCTCCAATTAAAGATAAACACAATGTTTACTAGATATACTCTCACTCTTTGAAGACTCCTTCAGCTCTCGCTCGAGTTAGATTTGGCATAGCGAGCGGCGAACTATGTTTTGTACACGAACTTAATCCCTCATATGTGTGATCAAATGTCTATCCGAATTGGGACAACTGTTTAAAGTTTCTAGACTAAAAATCCAGGCTACAGTCGGGTGTCGGAAGTGCCAACTTGTGGTCAAGCTGCATCCTAGTTGATCTCTTGCTGGTTGTGGGCCATGGATGAGAAATCTTAAGTTTGGACCTACGGAAGCTTGTCTCATTTTGTTACTTGTTGGCACGTCCACCACTTGATTTTTAGACCCTATGCTCTGTGCTCACACACGTCCAAACAATTTCGCTTCCTCCATTTACTTTATGATCCGATCTCAAGTTAGGTCTAGTTCGAGTCATATTTGACAATCATTTTTATCACCCACATGCGAAATTGCCCTTCTGTGAAAAGTGAAAACTACTAATAACCATGATAATGCAAACAGTAATTATCTTTGGAAAATGATTAAGTAATGATGATGTCAATTTTAAGGGTAAAAAAAATACCTCAAGTGTCAATATTTATGTACAACATTCACTTTGGTACCAAATATTTTTTTGGATCAATTAAGTGTCAATTTTTTTAAAAATGATTATTTAAGTGCTAACTCTAGTGAGATCGCTGGGATTTCTTGCCGATTGACCCTAAAATGATCATTTTTCCCCCAATTTGACACTAAAGTGATAGTTTAAGTGCCCTTTTTTTATATAAAATGATTATCAACTTAGGTGAGGTCATCAGAATTTCTCGTCATTGTCGCTAAAGTGATCTTCTTTCCCCGATTTGGCACTTAAGTGATCCAAAAAAAAATTGCATCAAAGTGTGCACTGTACACAAATATTGGCACTTGAGGTGTCCTTATGCCCAATTTTATGGAGAATGATGATCAACTCTTGACCACAAAAGCAATTCTTGGAAGCCGAACTACTTGTTCATCCAATTCCATTGAAGTGGCTTTAAAAAAAAAGAGAGATCTGTTTATTAGAAGTCCTAAAACTTGTCAAGAAAGTGCAATTGAGTCCTAAAATTTGCAAAAAATACAACTAAGTCCAAAGACTTGTCAAATTGGTGTAATTGAGTCCTTCCATTAACTCTGTCCAATTTGGCTAATGAAAAATGGTAACATGGCTTTTTTTAATATTTTCTCTCCTACGTAGTGACAATGTGGCTAAAACGACAACATTTTAATTAAAATTTCATTTTTAACATAATTTTTATTCAAATTAATTTGAAAAATAAGCTAAAATTTAAATATAAAAACAAAGTACCCATGAGCAAAACTTGCACGCGAGGGCCCTTGCTGCCACTACCCTACCATCGCTGGAAACGGCCAACGATGGTGGGGAAGTGGTTGGTGGGGGTTGCTGAGCCCCGATGACATGAAACATCCAATTTCCCTCAGTTTATTTAGACTTGAAGAATATTCTTTTGTAGTGCCAAGAAAATCCTATCCTTTAAAAGAAGGAAAGGAAAAAATCACTTCTCATCAAGTTTTCCAAAACTCAACAAGCACAGTTTTGGTTCTCTTTGAGGGGATTGAGATCCAGGGAGACCAAGCCTCAACTCAGTAGCCTTTAGATTTAGATTGCTTTTATTCTCATGAAACAAGCTTGAGACTGGAGAGCTATCAACTGAAGAATAGTCACTGCAAATAATATTATGCTAGTGATAGGTGTGAATAAGGATATTTACCTAGCGTGCTCTTGCTTGACCATCTCTTTAATAGGGGTATATTCATTAGAAGTCCTAAAAGTAGTAACATACATTTTAAAATTGAACAGATTAGGGGATCATGACAGAGCAAATAATATTGTACTGGTGAAAGGTGTGAATAAGGATATTTACCTTGTATGCTCTAGTCATGATTGCCTAATCTATAAAATTTTAAAACGTGTGTTACTAGTTTGAGATTTTTGTTGGGAGCGGATAGAAAAATTTCGATACCTTCATCTGAAGAAATCATCAAGAGAGAGCCTAATTCAAGCCTCTGAACATATCCAGTTTGATCAACCTTCACTCAAAAGCTTAAGCCGATAAGTTATGGGCCAATTAAGATATATTAATTGCTCTATATCACATCCATTCTCTAATTTAGAATTTTAACACCACTCACACGTGTATCCTAACAATCTCCCCATCACGTGCGAACTCAATATTAGGTCTATTCCCCTTAATTCAAGTATCTTTCTGCACCCATATATCTCAACTTAAATCTCCCTCAACACTCAACTTCATCTTTGGTTTCTTTCTCCATGCTAATCATGAATGCTGCCTTCGGACCTGCCAAATTCCTTCATTGAGATATTCACCAAATACCAAAACATATTAGGGCCCACCAATTAATCATCGACTTTAATATCATTTGTTAGAAACATGTAACCAAAGTCCAATATATTCACTCGAGGAAATCGCCAAGAAGAAGTCCAAGTTCGAGCTCATCAAAATATTCAACTTGACCCACTTTCACTCAAAAACTTAAGCTAATGAGTAAGGGATCAACTAAAATATATTAACATCACATTAATTCTCTAATGTGAGACTTCTTGAGTGCAACTCGCACGTGTAACCTAATAATTACAAAAGCAACCACTCAAGCATGAGAAATTTGGAATCGGAGACATGACATGGAATCAAATACAAATACGAATCATTATATTATGCAATTTTACTTGAATATATGTTATTTTATATTAAGTTTCCATAAATTTTCTCATGTTTCACCTTAGAATTAAAGTTCACAAAATTTTTTGTCTTTTTCTTTGGCTATGGTGTTTCATTTGCCACTATGAAGTGCACCATCACTGCACAATTTGTCTTGCTGTAGTCTGACACGTAGCTAGCAGTACAATCATGTAACTTTTACTTCTTGTATTCGATTAAAATTTCCTTATCTCTTTTGGAAATTCCACGTGACACGGTACAAAGCATGGAATTTAAAATATGAAAGGCTGAATTTCACGTTAGGTGTCGTTCCCTGTAGGTGTTTAATATTATGATAAAGGGTAAGGTTCTGATTTTTGTTATTCTTTCAGGGGGCTTAGCTTTTGCGATGAATTTGCAGCATAAGGGCCATTATTGACTTTGGAAATTTTGTACTCCGGTTGCCAAATCAGTGCAACCGCACGATTTGCCTAGCTGGACCCACATTATCTTTCCATCGCTGGCTCTGGCATCGACAGGGATAGTGGCTCTTGTTTTCTAGTGACAATCAAACTCACGAGTTTGCCCACATGCAGCTGCCCCCCTCAAAACGACAATTTTTTATTTATTTCGCGTTGTGTTCATACTCATTTACACATCAGCAAAACCAAAAGGAGGCGTGTCGGTCACATATTACTCAACGACAAATTCTGAGGTCACCATCGGAAGGGTGAACGACGAAGGCAAGCTGGGAGCAATCCAAAGAGCATCCTACAAATTTTTATAATTTTCAGTCTTTTTTTTCTTTAATTTCTTCCTTAGCCATCGTATTAGGAAAACAATCCTTTATTTCCCTGTATTCCCCTATAATATCTTAATCATTTCAACCATTGATTCTCGTAAATATAATTTACTTTTGAGATTATAGCTAAGTATACTCGCAGTTGAGATTGTCAGTATCCAAATGGAAATCTAATATGAGAACCAGTGTGAGAACACAATATCGGGTCAAAATTATTCGAAAGAACTGAATTGACTCTATGTCAAAAGGTTTATGATTAAATTGATATCAATATAATAAATTTAAAATTTTTTTGATTTTTTTTTTGGATTTTCATTGGATAATTTGTAGCCCAATAATTGTAGCGCCATGCCAATCATGAAGGCAGCTCAGCTGCCGCTACAAGCCTACTTTTATGCACCAGCGATGGTTTATGGCTTGTCTATTTCTATGAATTCACTTTTGGTGTTTGTATAAATTCCGCTAAATTTCTAATCATTATGCTCTCTCTGATGGTAAGTTAAGTCTTTCTATGAAATCTAGACGAAACTAACCCATTGCCATATTGTGCATATGTGTACAAATTGGAATCTATTGAAAATCTCATGGGAAGTAATCAGTAGCGTTGATTATTATCCTATGATGTCCACATGTACAAATCTCAAAAGGAAATTTCACTTTCCTAGATTTCTAGACTCTAGAAGGAACAACCGCACTTGCTTTCTCTAGTGACAATTTAAGTCTTTCTATTAAATTTAGATGAACTGACACATTCCCATATCGTGCATATGTGTTCAAACTAGAATCTATTGAAAATCTGATGGGAGTAATGAGTAGTGTTGATTATTATCCCATGATGTCCATCTGTACAAATCTCAAAAGGAAATTTCACTTTCCTAGATTTCTAGACTCCAGAAGGGATAACCCCATTTGCTCTCTCTGATGACAATTTAAGTCTTTATATTAAATTTGGACAAAAACAACCCATTGCCATATCGTGCATATGTGTACAAAATGGAATCTATTGAAAATCTCACAGGAAGTAATGAGTAGCGTCGATTATTGTCCTATGATGCCCATCTGTACAAATCTCAAAAGGAGATTTCACTTTCCTAGATTTCTAGACTCTAGAAGGGACAACCCCACTTGCTCTCTTTGATGACAATTTAAGCATTTCGATTAAATTTGGATGAAACCGGTCCATTCCCATATTGTGCATATATGTGTACAAATTGGAGTATATTGAAAATCTCATGAGAAGTAATGAGTAGCGAGTAAAAATTGGATGCGCATGAGACGGAGTCTCTTGGGCGAGCTCTCGTGCTGAGACCAATGGCCAAGAGGAGGCAAGAGCAGAGTAGTCTTCGAGGTCGCAAATTTCGATTCAAGGTAGTGAATTTTGCCAGTGATGATTGTGTAGTAACCTCGCCATAGTGGCGCGTCCACATTCATTCTCATGGAGAGTAGGAGGAGGAGAGCAAGAAGAAGTGACATGTGGCAACTTCATAGGACTAGAAATCTTGACGAAAATAGTCATCAAATTCCAATTTTTTTTTTTCAGTTCAATTCTTAGGGATACGTAGTGTAAATTTAGTTGCCTCGTTGAGATTAACTTACTTAATTTTTTATGTTGCGTGCCGCATTTGTCCTTCATGTATTCACGTGTATTATTATTATTATTATTATTATTATTATTATTATTATTATTGTTGTTGTTGTTGTTGTTGTTGTTGTTGTTGTGGTTGTTGTTGTTGTTGTTGTTGTTGTTGTTATTATTATTATCTTCTTCGATTCATGTGTCCTATTGTAATTAACCGGATATGGTTTCGTATGCGTCTTCCCATGAAGTTGCCACATGTCACCTTCTTCTTGCTCCTCCTCCTCCTCCTCCTCCAATGAATGTGGACGCGCACTATGGCGAGGTTACTACACAATCATCACTGGCAAAATTCACTACCTTGAATCGAAATTGCGACCTCGAAGACTACTCTGCTCTTTGGCCTCCTCTTGGCCATTGGTCTCAGCACGAGAGCTCGCCCAAGAGACTCCGTCTCATGCGCATCCAATTTTTACTCGCTACTCATTACTTCTCATGAGATTTTCAATATACTCCAATTTGTACACATATATGCACAATATGGGAATGGACCGGTTTCATCCAAATTTAATAGAAATGCTTAAATTGTCATCAAAGAGAGCAAGTGGGGTTGTCCCTTCTAGAGTCTAGAAATCTAGGAAAGTGAAATCTCCTTTTGAGATTTGTACAGATGGGCATCATAGGACAATAATCGACGCTACTCATTACTTCCTGTGAGATTTTCAATAGATTCCATTTTGTACACATATGCACGATATGGCAATGGGTTGTTTTTGTCCAAATTTAATATAAAGACTTAAATTGTCATCAGAGAGAGCAAATGGGGTTATCCCTTCTGGAGTCTAGAAATCTAGGAAAGTGAAATTTCCTTTTGAGATTTGTACAGATGGACATCATGGGATAATAATCAACACTACTCATTACTCCCATCAGATTTTCAATAGATTCTAGTTTGAACACATATGCACGATATGGGAATGTGTCAGTTTCATCTAAATTTAATAGAAAGACTTAAATTGTCACTAGAGAAAGCAAGTGCGGTTGTTCCTTCTAGAGTCTAGAAATCTAGGAAAGTGAAATTTCCTTTTGAGATTTGTACATGTGGACATCATAGGATAATAATCAACGCTACTGATTACTTCCCATGAGATTTTCAATAGATTCCAATTTGTACACATATGCACAATATGGCAATGGGTTAGTTTCGTCTAGATTTCATAGAAAGACTTAACTTACCATCAGAGAGAGCATAATGATTAGAAATTTAGCGGAATTTATACAAACACCAAAAGTGAATTCATAGAAATAGACAAGCCATAAACCATCGCTGGTGCATAAAAGTAGGCTTGTAGCGGCAGCTGAGCTGCCTTCATGATTGGCATGGCGCTACAATTATTGGGCTACAAATTATCCAATGAAAATCCAAAAAAAAATCAAAAAAATTTTAAATTTATTATATTGATATCAATTTAATCATAAACCTTTTGACATAGAGTCAATTCAGTTCTTTCGAATAATTTTGACCCGATATTGTGTTCTCACACTGGTTCTCATATTAGATTTCCATTTGGATACTGACAATCTCAACTGCGAGTATACTTAGCTATAATCTCAAAAGTAAATTATATTTACGAGAATCAATGGTTGAAATGATTAAGATATTATAGGGGAATACAGGGAAATAAAGGATTGTTTTCCTAATACGATGGCTAAGGAAGAAATTAAAGAAAAAAGACTGAAAATTATTAAAAATTTGTAGGATGCTCTTTGGATTGCTCCCAGCTTGCCTTCGTCGTTCACCCTTCCGATGGTGACCTCAGAATTTGTCGTTGAGTAATATGTGACCGACACGCCTCCTTTTTGGTTTTGCTGATGTGTAAATGAGTATGACACAACGCGAAATAAATAAAAAATTGTCGTTTTGAGGGGGGCAGCTGCATGTGGGCAAACTCGTGAGTTTGATTGTCACTAGAAAACAAGAGCCACTATCCCTGTCGATGCCAGAGCCAGCGATGGAAAGATAATGTGGGTCCAGCTAGGCAAATCGTGCGGTTGCACTGATTTGGCAACCGGAGTACAAAATTTCCAAAGTCAATAATGGCCCTTATGCTGCAAATTCATCGCAAAAGCTAAGCCCCCTGAAAGAATAACAAAAATCAGAACCTTACCCTTTATCATAATATTAAACACCTACAGGGAACGACACCTAACGTGAAATTCAGCCTTTCATATTTTAAATTCCATGCTTTGTACCGTGTCACGTGGAATTTCCAAAAGAGATAAGGAAATTTTAATCGAATACAAGAAGTAAAAGTTACATGATTGTACTGCTAGCTACGTGTCAGACTACAGCAAGACAAATTGTGCAGTGATGGTGCACTTCATAGTGGCAAATGAAACACCATAGCCAAAGAAAAAGACAAAAATTTTGTGAACTTTAATTCTAAGGTGAAACATGAGAAAATTTATGGAAACTTAATATAAAATAACATATATTCAAGTAAAATTGCATAATATAATGATTCGTATTTGTATTTGATTCCATGTCATGTCTCCGATTCCAAATTTCTCATGCTTGAGTGGTTGCTTTTGTAATTATTAGGTTACACGTGCGAGTTGCACTCAAGAAGTCTCACATTAGAGAATTAATGTGATGTTAATATATTTTAGTTGATCCCTTACTCATTAGCTTAAGTTTTTGAGTGAAAGTGGGTCAAGTTGAATATTTTGATGAGCTCGAACTTGGACTTCTTCTTGGCGATTTCCTCGAGTGAATATATTGGACTTTGGTTACATGTTTCTAACAAATGATATTAAAGTCGATGATTAATTGGTGGGCCCTAATATGTTTTGGTATTTGGTGAATATCTCAATGAAGGAATTTGGCAGGTCCGAAGGCAGCATTCATGATTAGCATGGAGAAAGAAACCAAAGATGAAGTTGAGTGTTGAGGGAGATTTAAGTTGAGATATATGGGTGCAGAAAGATACTTGAATTAAGGGGGAATAGACCTAATATTGAGTTCGCACGTGATGGGGAGATTGTTAGGATACACGTGTGAGTGGTGTTAAAATTCTAAATTAGAGAATGGATGTGATATAGAGCAATTAATATATCTTAATTGGCCCATAACTTATCGGCTTAAGCTTTTGAGTGAAGGTTGATCAAACTGGATATGTTCAGAGGCTTGAATTAGGCTCTCTCTTGATGATTTCTTCAGATGAAGGTATCGAAATTTTTCTATCCGCTCCCAACAAAAATCTCAAACTAGTAACACACGTTTTAAAATTTTATAGATTAGGCAATCATGACTAGAGCATACAAGGTAAATATCCTTATTCACACCTTTCACCAGTACAATATTATTTGCTCTGGTCATGATCCCCTAATCTGTTCAATTTTAAAATGTATGTTACTACTTTTAGGACTTCTAATGAATATACCCCTATTAAAGAGATGGTCAAGCAGGAGCACGCTAGGTAAATATCCTTATTCACACCTATCACTAGCATAATATTATTTGCAGTGACTATTCTTCAGTTGATAGCTCTCCAGTCTCAAGCTTGTTTCATGAGAATAAAAGCAATCTAAATCTAAAGGCTACTGAGTTGAGGCTTGGTCTCCCTGGATCTCAATCCCCTCAAAGAGAACCAAAACTGTGCTTGTTGAGTTTTGGAAAACTTGATGAGAAGTGATTTTTTCCTTTCCTTCTTTTAAAGGATAGGATTTTCTTGGCACTACAAAAGAATATTCTTCAAGTCTAAATAAACCGAGGGAAATTGGATGTTTCATGTCATCGGGCTCAGCAACCCCCACCAACCACTTCCCCACCATCGTTGGCCGTTTCCAGCGATGGTAGGGTAGTGGCAGCAAGGGCCCTCGCGTGCAAGTTTTGCTCATGGGTACTTTGTTTTATATTTAAATTTTAGCTTATTTTTCAAATTAATTTGAATAAAAATTATGTTAAAAATGAAATTTTAATTAAAATGTTGTCGTTTTAGCCACATTGTCACTACGTAGGAGAGAAAATATTAAAAAAAGCCATGTTACCATTTTTCATTAGCCAAATTGGACAGAGTTAATGGAAGGACTCAATTACACCAATTTGACAAGTCTTTGGACTTAGTTGTATTTTTTTGCAAATTTTAGGACTCAATTGCACTTTCTTGACAAGTTTTAGGACTTCTAATAAACAGATCTCTCTTTTTTTTAAAGCCACTTCAATGGAAATTGGATGAACAAGTAGTTCGGCTTCCAAGAATTGCTTTTGTGGTCAAGAGTTGATCATCATTCTCCATAAAATTGGGCATAAGGACACCTCAAGTGCCAATATTTGTGTACAGTGCACACTTTGATGCAATTTTTTTTTGGATCACTTAAGTGCCAAATCGGGGAAAGAAGATCACTTTAGCGACAATGACGAGAAATTCTGATGACCTCACCTAAGTTGATAATCATTTTTATATAAAAAAAGGGCACTTAAACTATCACTTTAGTGTCAAATTGGGGGAAAAATGATCATTTTAGGGTCAATCGGCAAGAAATCCCAGCGATCTCACTAGAGTTAGCACTTAAATAATCATTTTTAAAAAAATTGACACTTAATTGATCCAAAAAAATATATTGGTACCAAAGTGAATGTTGTACATAAATATTGACACTTGAGGTATTTTTTTTACCCTTAAAATTGACATCATCATTACTTAATCATTTTCCAAAGATAATTACTGTTTGCATTATCATGGTTATTAGTAGTTTTCACTTTTCACAGAAGGGCAATTTCGCATGTGGGTGATAAAAATGATTGTCAAATATGACTCGAACTAGACCTAACTTGAGATCGGATCATAAAGTAAATGGAGGAAGCGAAATTGTTTGGACGTGTGTGAGCACAGAGCATAGGGTCTAAAAATCAAGTGGTGGACGTGCCAAACAAGTAACAAAATGAGACAAGCTTCCGTAGGTCCAAACTTAAGATTTCTCATCCATGGCCCACAACCAGCAAGAGATCAACTAGGATGCAGCTTGACCACAAGTTGGCACTTCCGACACCCGACTGTAGCCTGGATTTTTAGTCTAGAAACTTTAAACAGTTGTCCCAATTCGGATAGACATTTGATCACACATATGAGGGATTAAGTTCGTGTACAAAACATAGTTCGCTCGCTATGCCAAATCTAACTCGAGCGAGAGCTGAAGGAGTCTTCAAAGAGTGAGAGTATATCTAGTAAACATTTGTGTTTATCTTTAATTGGAGCTTATGGGGCTATTCGGGTGATTGAGATCGAGAAACACTTGAGTGGGTGTGTGATTCGAGCAATAGCGATCTTCTTGATTTAAGTGAAACATGTCATCATTTGTCCCATGAAGTAGGCACACTCAATTGACCTATAGAATGAATGCTTTTTGGGATTGTCTAAATGCTTGTTCATTGATGGACATAAATAGTTAGGGGTGTGCATTCACTTGGGCCAATAACAGAGAAGGGGACGAGTATGTTAAAGAAAGACTTGATAAGGTGGTATGTAGATTGAATGGAGGTTTATATTCCCTCAAACAAAAGCGTATGCTCACCTAGCAATAGGATTAGACCACAGTCCTATACTTCTATCTCATGCTTCTATATCTTTAGGCTAACCCAATAAACGGTTGAAACCTTTTGGCTTGAGAGTGATGAATGTAGAGAGGCGGTGAAAGAAGCTTGGAGCTCTCCAACTCACTTTGAAAAGGATTTAGTTGGGAAGTTGTGGGTTGTAACTTTTGCTCTTTCCAAATGGAGCAAGAAGAAATTCGTGAATGGACATAGAAAAATCAGCTTGCTGAAACAAGAACTACAATGGCTTACAAAACAATTCCATGGGATCCTTTGCCAAAGTGAGACTCAAAAACCTCCAGGAAGAGATTGATTATTTATGGAGGTGAGAAGAGATGTATTGGGGGTTGCAATCAAGAATTAATTGGTTGAAATTGGGATGTAGAAGCACAATTTTTTTTCCCATGCAACTACCATTCAAAGGCAGTAGAGGAATATGAGCTCCTTACTACGGAATTTAGAGACTACATGGCTATTTGAGCAGTGCCAGCTGAAAAAAATGTACTGTGCTTTTCTTCTGAGATCTATACCAATCTATCGGCTCTCAAAGGTTCTCACCAGTCTTGGATCAGGTATCTCAAGGGGTAACGGAAGAGATAAATCACCTCTTGTTGGCTAAAGCTATTAGAAATTAAATCAAATTCATGAATATTGTTGATACATAGATAGTATCGATAGCATGTGGATGACAATTTGTGTAATGCCACACTTTATATAGTTCTAAATTAACAAGAAATGAACAAAGGGATTAGAAAGCTGAGTTGGACCAACTGAATTAGGATTCAACTTGAATGGGGTCCTTAAACGCAATGGGCTGTAAAATGGGTAGCAGCTGAGAGATAGCAATTGGGCTTGACACCATCTGAAAATAATTTTTCGGCTCAAAGTTTGCAAGTTGAGAGCTGATGATCGAAATTTGGCCCCAACCAACGAAAGTCCAGCCCCATTCCTTGCTTTCCACCATAGACGTAGACCCCAGATTGAAATTAGGGGTCCAACAACACAAAGCGAGTCCATTGCCAGTTGTTTCGTTGGCCCGTGTAATGACTGGAAGTGCAGGAGCCTCAGACTCGCATATAAGTGGCCCAGATAAATATAACACGTGGTCTACTTTATTGATGCTCGTGGACCAATTTGGCATATGTTAGGCCCAATTCCAGCCTAGAAAGAACCACTAATTTTCGCTCACCTCCTAGCCCGACCGAATGAACCGTGAAGCCGGCCCAGAGCTACTACTATACACGCTTATTTGTTTTCCTCTGTCATCCTCGATGAAGTCTCCGAGGAGGAAAACAAGTGATTTCCACCTATATCTAGATGATCGTCCCATGTGCTAGTGCAAGGCGCAATTTTTCCGGTGAGCCCACGAACTGACTCGGCAACAAAGAAAGAGGCAAGTTGCTTTTCTAACTTGCTTACTAGCTAATGCAATGCAAGGACATCTGTGTTGTCTCAATGGGTGACTGAGGAGTAGCGTTGGTGCTGATTGCTGGAGTGCAGTAGGTCGTAGTTAGTTGTGCGACGCGAGTGGAAGAAAGTATATCTTTCGGGAACAACGTGGTAGCTGATAGATGGGAAAAGGGGAGAGAGAAAGAATGCGAAACTATGTAGCAAAGCTACTCTGTCCATCCAGTTTTGGTGCCGAGAGATCCAATTCATCGTGCAGGGACAAGAGGCAATGAAGGGACACTAACTAGGAAGAGGATAATCTACCATTAAATTGTAATGCTCGGTAATGTGATAATAAGTGTCCAAGAGGTATACATGTGGGTAAATCTTGCCCGCTCACCCTTCCTTGTGTGATTATACTGATTTTGGGGTATGAATGGTTCGGCTTTCTCGAACATGAGCAGTCGGTTGAGCATTAGTAACGGTGTCATATCCAGTTGACCATCTGAGTATTGTGGTTGCCGAGCATGAAATTGAGTGAGTAAAGCTTGGCAATGTACAGGTAGAATGAGAAGAAAAATGAGAGGCATGAGAGGAAGGAAACCGTGAGGGGGTCGGGTCAAGCTTTTGGGAAGAGTCTTGGAATAAAACAATGGATACTGGAATTGAAGGGTGGCCTGGGAAGGAAGAAGTAATGAGCAGTGTAGAGCATAGGAAATCATGGCCTGAGGTATACGCATGAGTGGTCCAAAGAAAAATAGTTTAGTAAGAGAATTTGACTTGCTTTACTATGGTATTGAAAGTGCACTCTTGATTCTCGGTTATTGGCATGAACTATTATGATAGGTGAAAATCAAGGGGCTCTCGAGATAGAACTTGAGCTGCGCAATAAGACTTCTAATTGATTTTTCCTCTAGACAGGAGCTTTGCTCCTGTTGATGGCTAATTGACTTTTGTGTAATACATGGTATAAGAATGTCTAAGATCACTAGGATCATGTTTGACGAACTCAAGGAATTTCTATCAGATCAAAAAGTGCACATCTTGTGTCTTATATAAGTAAATACATATATTAATGTTTGCATATGCATATGAATAGAGCACTGTGTGGATTGAGCTTTGTGCTCTTTTATGCCCCATGGAGTTCATGGAAAGATCCTACCGTGTGACTAGGTAGTCCTTGCTGTGTGACTAGGCCGATCTCGGAGGTTGGTATGAGACGATAGCAAATAACTCTGCTGTGGGGATGCAATAATAAATATACGCGTATGACTAGTGCCAGATATCTTGACCTGGTGAATTTCTATGTTAATCTATAGTATACTTTCATGGAATCGTTAGTTAATTGCCAAGTAATGGATGCATACTCGCCATGCAGTGGCTTGTCATCGCATTGAATCAGTTAGTTGGTGATTTAGAAATCCAACTTACTAAGTTTATCTCACTCTTCTACCGTTGAAATTTTTATAGGTAAGTGACATGGCGAGCTGTCCATCTCTCTCATACGGAGCACACCACCCATTTTAACTTAAGAGGTGACACCATATGCCATCCCAAAGACCCCCGACTTATAGTACGTGCATGTCATCTTGCCAGTTATGGGTAGACGAAGGCTTGGATGTAGGACCTATCCTACACCATTTTGTTGCTATCTATGTAGTCTTGGAGGACGATTTAGAGCTTGTTGGCCTTCTGCATTTTGATTGCGTGGTGCCTTAAGGGCTAACGTAATCCTAGTAGAGTATTTTGCATGGCACAGGTCGATGAGTGGTGGAGTTAGTTGTCGAGTCAGTTATGGGAGTCTTTTAAGTTGGGACTATAGTCCTTTATTTTTCTATAGCGGGTAGGGCCATTGGTGACTTTTTGATGCTACCCGACTTATCTCCCAGATATAAGTAAAATGAACCCCACATTTGTCAACCATAAATAAATAAAGTGTTGTACTTTTTATCTATTTGCATGTTATTTCGGTTAAATTTAATCATCAAGCAATAGTGTACGTGGCAAGCCTAGGACACCACGGTTCTGATGCGGAAGCGCCACAGTTCGACTCCGCAAAAGTTGAATGGATGCACGAACCAGTGCATGAACCAAGACTTTTCTTTATTGTTGTATAGTTTTCAAAATAAATTATTAGGTGAGTTTACCAAAGAGTCTATTCATATTTCGATATGTAGTTAATGAAATTTATATACATCGTGTCTATTCATGAATCTAGAGTAGTCCAAGAGCCATGTTTCAAGCCTATAAATGGCTTGTCTTGTAACCATTTCAGCATTGGTGAATTGAGATGAATCAGAAATATTGAAAAGCCATCTTTGTCTCCTCTTCATTCAGTGTGATTTTGAGTTTTGTGAGAGCCTCACTTTCGATTTTATCCCATCAAATTGGTATCAAAGTTGACGGTTTTTGATTATGTCTTCAACAAACACTCAACTTCCTCTTCAATATCCTCATCTTAGCAAAGAAAATGTTGGTAATTGGGCTGCTAGGATGAAAGCCTTGCTCGATGCCCATGGTGTATGGAAAATGGTCATACTGGCTATAACGAGCCAGACAACAAAGTGATGATAAATCAAAACTAGGAATGGTATGGAGAAGATTCAAAGAAAAGATCAACTTACCATGTTGATCATCATATCAAGCCTTAGATGATTCCATGTTTGAGAAGGTGTGAAACGCTAAAATGTCCAAGGAGGCGTGGGAGATACTTCACAACATGCACCCCAGGAGTTGAAAAATTGAAGAAGAATTGTCTTCAAACTCTAAGAGACGAATTCAAGGTAATTCATATGAAAGAACCTGAGTTAATTGCTGTTTATTTACAAGAGTTTTGGCGATTATCAACATATGAAATGGAACAGTGAAAATGTTCCTAATGTTCGAGTGTCAATAAAATACTTCGGTCATTAGACAAGAAGATACGCATCACATAATCATTGCGATCAAGGGATCAAAAGATCTTGATACCATGATGATTGATGAACTTCTGGGTTCATTGTAAGCACATGAAGAATGACTAGAAGAAACCAACATGAGTCGATGATGAGGGAGTACTCGAAACTCTTGACTATTCAAGATGAGATGAATGGACGTAGAGTACCTACGCAAGTTCGAGGTCAAGACCATGGTCATTTTCAAGGAAGAGGTCATAGATGAAGCAGATGAGATTTTGTTTGCAACAACAACAAAAACCAAAACTAAAGAAGTGTTTGTGGAAAAGAACGTCACTCAAGTGGCTAATGATATGATAAATCTGAAATTCGATGTTATCATTGCCATAAGTTTGGCCATTATGCTTCTTAGTGTTGGAGCAAAGAAAGTAAGCAACATAGACGAAAAGGAAAACTTGGTGAATGATGCCAACCAAGTTCTCTTATTTAGCTTTTGTGACACTTGATTTTTTTTATCATTTTTTTTTAAAAAATTAATTAAATATAATAAAATTCTATAAATTGTAAAAGTTAAATTTGGAGCCCTAGCCAAGCCTAAGAAATCTTTCAACAACACCAACTTCGTTCTCCGCGATACGCTACACGTGGGAGTTACTCATCCAATGCTCTATGTGAGGGGACGCCGTAGTGGATGTGATTGGTGTGTGCTGCTTTAGGTGGGGGGCCGATATCGCTGCTATGTGCGTCTTTAGCAA
>JAGVVM010019415.1:0-12480 GCA_019149425.1 Psidium friedrichsthalianum
CAAGTAGAAAACAACTTGTGGCAATTAAATATTGGGATGCAGTTTTTTGGGGTATTCACCGAATTGAATTTAAGATCCTCACACGTATGTCTCTCATAAAGATCATCAACTATGATATATTATGGATGCACGACCACTTAGAGACCTCGGAAAGGATATTGTGCACCCAGAAAGCCGGGAATCCATCTAAGGGCAGTGATTTTGGTTACCCAAGGATGCCTTTCGTATAGGTTGCAGAGTAAAATGGTAATCTTTACCTCTAAATGATCTCAAGACCATCCATTAGCATCATCACATTTCATCTGGCTCAAGTCAAAATGACATGGTGTACCACTAATGCTACCTTTATCTTCCAGGGAAATGAAAACGTAGTGGCGCTCAATCTTGATCATCCCTAAATCAGATGTGACATACAACTTTAACGCAAGGAATTTGCAAGATGGTCCAACCTCAGGTTCCTTCAATTGGACCGTGGAAACTTTGAAGGAGACTTTAAGGATCTTTTCACTGAGCTAAGATGGCTCTCTTGGAGCAATTGCCCTTGGAAATTCAGGCTACAACTTTGGGTTGGAGACCTAGCGGTTTCTCAAGCTTTTCTCAGAGTGATATCACTGACAACGGGGAGGGATGGTGTCAAATCATGGTATGATCTCACAGCATACTTTTGCATACTTTTACTTTTTCTTTATTTTTAAGTTTCAACTCAACTTGCTTTATAGGTGTCAAAACAATTGAAAGTCCTACAACTACAGGATTGTCCATACCTTACAAAGGCGCTCCGGAGTCTCCGTGCAATCTCGCGACTAGAGAGATTGATTCTTAGATGCACTCAGCTAAGAGAGATTGATGAGTCCATCGGCAATCTACAGCATCTTGAATACCTAAAATATATTGTAATATTGAGTCCATACCAGAGTCCATCGGCAATCTAAAATCTTTGACGGAGCTAAGAATAGGATCTTCGAACTCTCAGTGTTGCCTTAGCTCGATTGGTAATTTAGTGAGTTGAAGCATTTAATTTTGGATTGCTGGAATTTCAAGAGCTTCCTGACTCTATTGGACAATTGGAGTCACTACTTGAGATGGATGTCTATGATACGAGAATTGAGAGAATTGCCTTATTCCATTGGGAACCTACAAAGGTTGAAAATTTTTAAGATTCCGCGTGGGAATTTAAAAGAGCTACCAGACTCGTTGGGAGGCTCCAATCATTGGTCGAGTTGGGAAATGATGGATTCAATCGTCAAGAGCTTACCTGATTGTATTGGAAATCTAAAAAGTTGAAGGTACTAAATCTGGAAGAAGCAACATAAGTGAACTTCCGAAAGCCATAGGAATGTTGGAAAATCTCGAAGAGTTTCATGCCCATTAATGCTGTAGAGAGGGAAATTCCAAGTGAGATTGGGGCACTATCCTCCTTGAAAATTCTAAACTTAGCCGGTGGCCTCTTTAGTGAATTGCCGACACCATCAATCAGCTTACAACTCTCCAACAACTTGATTATCGACTGTGATTCAATTCAACAGCTGCCAGAGCTTCCTAAGAGTCTTAAATCATTAATCTTTTCGTCAGACATCCGATGACCACTATCCCCGACTTGTCAAACCTAACCAATTTAGTTGAGCTATTTATAGCCGGAATATCAGTGCAAGAACCCAACAGCATAGAGGGGCTTTCGAAACTATGTGCTCTGAAGTATTTGACCCTTCTCGTTGGAAATATGACCTTTCCTTCACCGATTTCAATTCCTCTCCCAGCTACAAAAACTCGAAATAAGTTTGTGCTGGCTCCCGTTCTCTCACTGGACTTCCATCCAGCCTTCATCTTTTATTTTAGGGTGTTGAGTCGGCGATAGATTCGTCACTCTTTTCTAAATTGGAGAATTTGTCGATGCTGTCTATTGAAGGGTATTCGCTCGGAGAGATTCGATTCGATTTGCTCAAGACGCTGACCCTTGCGCCTTGTTTGAAGGAGATCCAGAGCTTGAACTCGCGCGATTGCCTCAGCTAACTGAGTTCAAGGTTTGGGAGAATTGAAATCATTACAGGAGTTGAGTATCGGTTACTGCAATTCCATCAAAAGCTAAATGAATCCGATCTCTCTAATTTACGAAATATGCAAAGATTGGAGTTCAATGGGTGTGAATCACTGGAGCGCGTGTTGGGTGTGCCAGAATCTTGTCAACTCTTCATATTTGGCTGCCCGAGGTCAAGAGAGATGATATGAGTTTGGCCATACTTCCTTAATTAGGAGATTTAGGTGATTGACTTGCATCTTGTTCGTTCCTGCAATTGTGAATACTGAAACTTCTTATGAGTTATCATGGAGAGAAAAAGGAATGAATTTCCTTCGATCCATGAAAATATTTTAAGTAATGCCAGTATACTAGTAGGTGTACAAAATATGGTTTGACAAGAGGTATTCTGAATAATCAACTAGCTCAATTTTCCTCTACATCATTTCTCTCTAATATTCATCTCCAAAGGATAGTCAAATTACACTTTTCTTCTCTGTTTGTTTGCTATTCATTCGTTCCTGCCCATCTTAAATTACCAAAGACAGTTAGGTAGATGTTTGCAATTTGCCCGATGATAGGCATTTACATTCTTGTTAATTCTTATTTGTTCTACTGATGACATGTCTTTCTCTTTTGTTTTTTCACTTTGCTGTTTTTGATGTAGGTCTAGGAATTTGATGACTCTTGAGTCTTGACTCATCGATGAATTATTTTAGGCCAAATGCAACGGTCTGTGTTGCTCCCTTTTGTATCATCTTTGTTTCCTGCAGTTCCAAGATTGAGCATGGATTATCTGATGGTGCACAGTCAAAGATCGCTGTCAGCTTTACTCCACATTTGATACCAATGGTTATAGTGTTACCGTTTTGAGCAGAATCAAGCAACAAACCTCAGTAGAACAGATTGCCTTGCCCAAGAATTCTTAGTGTTACCGTTCGCTAATCAATAAACATGTCTGCATCTTTCAATTCATGTTGAATCATCATTTACATTACACATACAATTATCTTAGACATCTTTTCTTCTTTGATTTGGATTGTCAATAACCATTGAGGACCAAGAATTCGAGCTTTGGAGGGCGAGACGCAAATTTTTTTTCGTTAAAACATTATACGTACAATTATTTTAGATTTTTTTTCTTGATACCATATATTAAAAAGCACGGTACGATTTAAGACACAACACTGTCATACATCTACTAATCAAGATTTCTCAACAAAAGCACACAAGAGATTATGCATCAGATCAGTAATTGTGTTAGATAAATAGTTGCTATTCATTATCTCAATGGAAGATGGAAAGAAAAGCGATTATTTTATTTTGTGTCAATGGAGGAGATGGACTCTCGCCTATTTTAAGAATTTCAGCAGACTAGATGCCAACATAGTTTGTTTCTTCTCAGTATTGGATTTTATAGAAGCGATGGAAAATGCAAATGCTTTGATTCAGTCAGATGACTGGGTTGTGCTGGTTGTTGATGCCGGAAGGATAGGATTGACTTGAGGAGGTCATAGATCGACAGACATGCACACAAATCCGAGTTCGGCGGCAACATAAGGAGACTACCGCAAGTAACTGGCATCCTTAACCCTAGGAATGGAATTCTCCATGGAGTATACATTGGAGAGGGAGGTGGGCGACAAAACAGAGATCCCCAACAATCTAGCGCATAGGGAGAAGCAACAGACTTCCTCTAGATCAATACGGATTGGGTCAGGTACTCATGAGCTTGGCTCCCTAGTAGAGGTGGCAAAATGGTCATAACTCATATTTGACCCATATTTCATGGCGGTGAGTTATAAAATGGGTTCCTTAAGTTTTAAAAGTGGTCATAAAGGAATTACTTAGAAAACTTAATGAATTTTACAATAGGTCATTAAGCTGCTAAAAAAACTATAAAAAAATAATTTAGCAATATATATATATTTAAAAATGTAAAAGAAACAATTTTCTTTAAATTGCATTTTAATATGGGAAATGTTTTAAACAATATAGGTCGGGTCGGCTATGGTTCACTTGATTTGTATAGCATGAAAATGGGTCAAAACGAGTTAATGGGTCAATATGGATAATTAGTCAATATGGGTCAAGCCATATTTGACTCGACTCAAACCCGACCCGACTTACCCATTGACACCCCTACTCTCCATGTTTAAGGACACCGATTGTGTTTCAAGGGGGGCGGAGGAGGGAAAACATACTTCAAGAGTTCACAGTTTGGAAGAATTGGTGCACAAGAATCTAGGATTACAGGCACATAGAACTTGAAAGGATGCACAGTTTTGATGATGCAATAGTATATGTTAACTAATGAACAAACACGATAATGTGAACAAATTGAATCTCCTCAGTTAGTGCTGAATCATGTAACATTCGAAGCGCAAAAGAAAAAATTTAATCACTTAGTGGGAAGAACGAAAGAAACTCCTTAACCCTAATCATGCTCTTGTTCTGACTTTCACCGGTCACGAAACTGTTATTAAGAAGAGCTCAAGCTGCCGCATTGTTTCTGCCATAAGCAACCTTGCAAAGGACTGTGAAGTGGAACTTGCAAGAGACCGTGTCCCAGAACATCCCGATCTCGTCCCCGACCTCCAACCGTCGCCGCTTGTTCAAACAGCTTGTTACAATCCCCGTTCAGCAAGTAGCTCCTCAACGACGCCCCGTGGCGGAACATGAGCTGGTTCTTGTTCGCCCGTGGTCCGCGTCCCTCATTGCCACTTCATCCTGTCTTTGCTCTCGACCCGCTTACCATCTCCTCACCTATCCACTGGAGCACATGGGTCTTCACGAAGCCCCGCGGCAGCAGAGCCGTGACAAGTTGCCGAGGTCGCTTTCTGTTAGCTTCTTCCTGATCTTCCACGGGTTCTCGTAGGGCATCAACTCCATAGAGATGCCAGCATAGTACTTCTCTTCTCCTTGTGTCTTGGAACGGGCCGCTCGTTCTTGTTTAAGACGGAGCTACATGATGATCTCTTCTTTTCTGCGCAAATAAAGCGGGTTGCCAGATGTCGACGACTTTGAGTTTTCCACTTGTTGCCCTGAATCGGGCTGGATCGATGTCTCGATGCAGGGTGCCGCTGACCGAGACAAAGAAGCTTTCTTGAATGTCATTGCTAGTCCGAGTTGGGATCAAGCTAAGGTTAGCCAGGGACGTGGACATGAAACTTCTTCCTGGTCGATGAGGATAGCATCGGAAACCCCTGGGCGAAGAGGCCATCGATGGTGCCGGCGGCGAGTGATCGACGAAGTCAGATGAGATTCGAGGCTGAAGAAATCAAACATCTTGATGGTTTTTATTTCCCGCTTTCATGCGATCTACGTTATTTCTTTCTGCGTAGCGACAATGAGAAATTATAAGTGTGGGAGACCGAAAGATGTTGTGTGTGTGTCTTTGTGACTGTCGTAGATGGTTGTGAGTGTTGGACAAGATCAAGTTGTGAAATAGAGGCTTGAACAACAAGTGTTTCCTAACCCTTTCATTGGCTGGCATGAGATTCTTGTGTGATTATCCATTCATTTATTTGCATATTGCAGCACTTGAGGACATGCATTTGAGTTTGGAAGGGGTCCCACAATATCTTGGTCCAAATGCATTCTCTTTTATTGGTATATAGTCATACCTGCAGATGGTGATATTGATTTTTATTAGCCTATATTGGCTTGTCTGTTTCTGTATATGGTGATAACTGTGTTCTATTAGCTTACTTATGTGTCTGATTCCTTGCTGGTTCTCTTCAGTTTACAAGGCGATGCATCTCGTGCTCCAGGGGAGAACTGAATCTCCAATGTGTTTCCTAGTCAATTTGAGTCTGTAGAAGGGTATATCAGAGTATTTGAGCCTTTACTTTTTTGAGAATGCATGCACAGCTTTACGATACCTGGGAAGAGTTAAGTGACTTCTCAAGAGATACACGTTAATCGTTCGCAATGCGGAATTTGAAAGGAGTAAAGAGATAATAATACTTTTACCAAATTAGAGGTGTTTCTCTTTTTTTTAGGAATCCTGGAACTTAGGTGCATATTGTTTAGGACATTTCACGCATCTATGATTTATATTTATCACTCTTTTTATGTGTTCATTATTTAGTGGCCAACTTTTGAAAGGTTCTCTCTGGAATGGAATCAAGTTATGATAAGGCATGCTTTTGCATTTGCTGCAGCAGTGGTGTACTTATTATTTTAGGCCATACTCTGTAATTCAATGACCTAAAACTTAAAAGCTGAAAGCAAGTAAACCTGTCCATGTGCTGATTGCATATTGTAACCTTTAGCAAGTCAAGCATTTTGGTTCTTACTTGGCTTACGTGCTTCAGTCTTGAGAATTTTTTTGCAGAAACATTCTGACTTCTGTCTTACCCAGTGGTACGTTTTACTAGTCTGTTCTAGGAATTGAGGGTTACCTAAGTCAGTTTTTTGGATGCTGTCTGATGTGAATTAGTAATGCGCAGCCTAGTGTCTCTTAAGAGTAAAAGGCTTTTTTGAGGAATGGTGTGGTAGCATGATGCACGAAAAAAATGCATCTGAAAAAGTTCACATCACCATGCTGCTCTTGTACTGGATTTAGATGATGTGGACTCCTGACCTAACATTTTGTTCGTTGACAAGTTTTTTTTTTTTTGATAACTGAGAATGTCCGCAGCAGGCCGGCGAGCTTGTGCTCAAACCAGCGGTGAAGCACGACTAGTCCTCGAGAGGACCCGCAGACACCACAACCACGGGCCCCCGGTTAAGTCACCTAGCCCCGAGAAGTTTTGAACCCAGGACCTCTCGTGAAGAGAAATGAGCGACAAACCAACTCGGCCACCAGATGGTGGAGTTGTTTCACGTTGAAGTTTGTTCCTATTTTTTTCGGATGATGGATTTATGCTCATTAGGTGTTCTTGTAGTTGAAGCTTTATATGACCATGACTAGTAGATTAGTGCTTACACGTCCTATTCTTTGTTAGGCTTAATTTTTGCCGTTCAGGACATCATAAGATTGTGGAAAGTTAAAATGGTAAACGTACTACTTGTAGTTTTTTACTCTTGTTCTCTCTTGTATATATATACGCGTGCGTGCGCATTTTTTTTGTATGTATATAATGCACTGACTAAATTGTTGCTCAGGACTAGGTAATATTTAGAGGTTCTTCCAGTAAACGGAGCGCAAATGATGTTTAAGGAGGGTGACGTTGTCGGTTCTTTCAACCCTTAGAGACTAGGATCATTCAGAACCAAAAGAAGCAAATTTCTCTGTCTTGATGAGGGGGATGAGCCTGAGATACCTGGACATGTGACCTGGTACGGTTAGACGATTCATGACTATTGATACACGTGATCCCCCTGGGGCAATCCTTCACTTCTATGTTGGCGATTCAAAGATCCCAACAGGTTAATTTTGCTGTAATTCGCGATAGATTGTTGTTTCTTGAATTGGAATTGTTTCTGTATATTGTATGTGTTTTGTAGTCCCCATGTACTAGAATCTAATTGTGTTCTCCTAACTGGACATTTTCAGTGAGGGCAATGAAGATCACATCTAAGGAAACTCCACCCAGAGGCATCTGGTATTTAACTTCCTGGGTCTCTCTTGCTACCACTCAACGGGAGTATATTGCTTTGCTGCATTTCGTTGCCTTAATTTGGCATGGTTCTGGCTGGATTTTTACTTCCTTTTTCGTATAACTGCAATTTTTTTTCTTCTTGAAAGTCTTCGACTGAAAGTGCTTAGAAAGAAGCAGAACTTGTTGCTTTCTAAAATTTTGCACACCCAAAAGAGAGATTAAAGGAACAACTCCTACTCTTCATTCAACTTTAAAAAATATATATAGACCAATCCAAAACAGAACAACTTAACTGCACACAATCGTGCAAAAACAAACTTGATTCACTACCTAAAAAATAGCTAACAAACCAAACTGCTTAACAAACTAACTTGACTAACTCAAAATCACTAAAACGACAGAGTATTATGCAGCAGCAATGAGACACAGCTCCAACACACTCCTCCTTGGATCAGTTGCTGCTGCAAACCCCTATTTTCTTCCTTAACAGCTCAAATCTTCCAGATTGAAGTGGCTTTGTGAACATGTCTGCAAGCTGATCTTCTGATCTGCAATAAATTAGTTTAACTTCACCATTCTGTTGCACTTCACGCAGAAAGAAGAACTTGATCTTAAAATGTTTGGTTTTTCCATGGAAGACTGGATTCTGTGATATTGCTAATGCAGCCTGATTGTCTATATAAACTTCAATGCAATCACCAGAATTCAACCATAAATCCTTCATTATCTTTTTCAGCCACAAAGCTTGATTTGCAGCAGCAGTAGCTGCTATAAACTCAGCTTCAGCAGTGGACTGAGCTACAATCTCTTGCTTTTTGGAACACCAAGAGAAACAAGCAGAACCAAACGTGAAACAGTACCCAGATGTACTCTTCATGTCATCTACCGAGCCAGCCCAGTCACTATCAGAAAAACCTTGTAACTTAAACTTCTGGCCTTTACTAAACTTTACACCAAAGGATAATGTTCCTTTGAGATATCTCAAGACCCTTTTTGCAGCAACTAAATGTAACTGACTGGGACTACTCATGAATCTGGATAGAACACTCACAGCAAATAGAATATCAGGTCTAGTTGCTGTAAGATACATGAGACATCCAATCAAGCTTCTATACATAGAGGCGTCTACTTCACCTGTTCCATCATTCTTCTGCAGCTTCTCCTTAGCAGCCATAGGAGTGCTTACACTTCTACAATTTTCCATCTGAAACTTCTTCAGAATCTCCTTCAAGTATTTTGTTTGGCAGATGAAGATCTCATGTGATGCTTGTTTGATTTCCAAACCCAAAAAATAAGCCATCTTTCCCAAGTTTGTCATCTCAAAAACTGCAAACAGACTTTGCTTCACCCTCTCTATCAATTCCTCATCATTTCCTGTCACCAACAAGTCATCTACATAGAGTGACAAAATCACAATACTGTGGTTCATCCTTTTGACATAAAGAGTAAACTCACTCAAGCTTCTTACAAAGCCAAAATCCTGTAGATACCTGTCTATTTTCCCATACCAAGCTCTTGGAGCCTGTTTCAATCCATATAGAGCTTTCCTCAACCTGTATACCTTCTCTTCTTGCCCCTTGATACCGAAGCCCTCAGGTTGTTCAACAAATATCTCCTCCTCGAGCTCTCCATTCAGAAACGCAGACTTGACATCTAACTGAAATATAGGCCACCCCTTCTCTGCTGCAACAGCTATTAGTAACCTGATTGTATCAAGTCTTGCGACAGGAGCAAAAGTCTCAGAATAATCTACTCCCCATATCTGAGCATAGCCTTTCACCACAAGTCTGGCTTTGTGTTTATTGACAGAACTATCAGGATTAAGTTTTGTTCTAAACACCCACTTAACCCCAATCACATTCTTATCAGTTGGTCTGTCAACAAGCTCCCATGTTTGATTTTTCTGAATCATTGCCAACTCCTCCTGCATTGCTGCAATCCACCTCTGATCCTCCTTAGCTTCTACAAAGTTGGCTGGTTCAAGCACTGCCACATTGCTCCTTTCATAAATTTCAGCAAGTGACCTTGTGCCTCTTATTGGCAAATCATCCACTGTATTTCCAACTCATCCGCAACTTCATCAACTTGTACAATTGTTGCAGGTTGTTGTTTTGTAGATTGTTGCTGTCTTGAGACTTTTTTCTTCCGTCCAATTCCACTCATCTTCTTCTAGAAAACAACATCTCTGCTCACAGTCACCTTCCCTGTTATAGGCTGAAAAATCCTATAATTTTTTGATTGCAGACTATATCCAATGAAGACTCCAGGCTCAGATTTTTTATCCAGCTTGTCCCTCTTAACCTGAGGAACATGGGTATAACACAAACTTCCAAAAACCTTCAAATTCTTCACCGAAGGTCTAACACCATACCAGGCTTCAAAAGGTGTTGACCTCTCTAAAGCCTTTGTGGGAAGTCTGTTTAACAAGAACACTGCAGTATTTGCTGCCTCAGCCCAGAACTTCTTAGGTAGCATCTTCTCCTGCAACATACATCTAGCCATCTCCATAATACTTCTGTTTTTCCTTTCACTGACCCCATTCTGTTGAGGTGAATAGGGAGCAGTGAACTGCTGCACAATGCCTGCTTGCTCACAGTTTAACTTAAACTTATGAGCAGTATACTCAGAACCATTATCAGACCTGAGCATTTTGATTTTTTTTTCACTTTGATTCTCAACAAAGGTTTTGAACTTCACAAACACATCAGTAACTTCAGATTTTGTTTGCAGAAAGTAAATCCAACTCATCCTAGTCATATCATCTGTAAAAGTAATAAAATACCTGCTGCCACTAAGAGATTGCTCAGACATAGGTCCACATAAGTCTGTATGGACTAATTGCAGCTTCTCACTTGCTCTCCAGCCTCCTCCTTTGAAGGGAATTCTAGCTTGCTTACCAAGAAGACAAGTTTTGCACTGTGGAAATTCCTCCTCCAAGCTAGGCAAGTCTTCTGCCAAGCTATTTTTCTGCATAAACAGCATGCTCTTACAGTGAACATGCCCAAGTCTTTTATGCCATAGCTCTGCGTTTTTTTCTTTGCACTTCAAAGCCATTTGTTGCATCTCAAGTGGCTTGTACAGGAAGCACTTTTCCTTCATTTGCATTCTAAGCACTTCTTTGCTATCGGCATTTTCACAAGACATTCCTTCCCTCAAACGTCACATTCCTTCCCTTCAAACGTCACCTTATAGCCTTCTCAACTAATTGACCAACACTCAACAGATTCTGGTCAATTTTTGGCACGTAGAGAACATCACTGATCAACTTTACCTCCTGATTTCCTTCAACAGCCACCGTACCCTTTCCTTGTACTTCAATATACTGTCCATTGCCTACTCTGACTTTGGACCTGACTGACTTGTCTAGCCACCTGAACAGCTTTAAGTTGCCAGTCATATGATTGGTACAGCCACTATCTACCAGCCATGCATCATTCTCAACAGAAGAACTAGAATGAGAGGCTACAAACAAGTGTTCTGCCTCATTTTCATTCAGTGCTGTCTGTGCTTCTCCCGCTTGCTGGTGATTGTTCTCTTTGCAAATAGCCTCCATGTGACCAACCTTATGACATCTTCTGCACTTTGCATCAGGCCTTCTCCAGCATCTAAAAGACTGATGACTGATTCCACCACAATGTTGACAGGGCTTCTTGTTCTTCTTCCATTTTCCAGACTCACTAGAGCTCCCTTCTTTTGCTGCAAACTTAAAGTTGCATGCATTCCCTTTATTTTGAGTCCATTTCTTCCTTTACCTCCATCTTTGAACCTCACTTTAGCTTGCAGTGCACCCTCTACAGGTTCCTCTCTTCTCATTAGTCTTCTTTGCTCCTGTGCCTGTAGGGCACTTAACAATTCTGCAAGTTTTATATCAGCTAGGTCTCTCGTATTTTCCAGAGAAGCTATGGTGGCTTCATACTTCTCTGGAAGAGACACCAAGATCTTTTGAACCAGTCTTTCATCCTTCAAGTCAGTCCCTAGGACTCTGATCTTATCAGCTATCTCAATCAGCCTATCAGAGTATTCCTTCACTGACTCAGAATCCTTCATCTGCTGTCTCTCGAACTCCCTCAAGAGGTTCAGCACCTTCATGCTCCTTACCTTCTCATCTCCTTCATATTCATCCTTTAGGAACTCCCACATTGTCTTTGCAGAATCACATCTCATGATCCTTGTAAAGATAGTTGGTGAGACAGCAGCATACAGGCAAGACTTTGCCTTGGCCTTCCTAGTGGTTTTCTCTTTATGAATCTTTATCTGATTCACCGTAGGATTGTTTGGAAGTGGATCTACCTCATAATCATTCTCCACAGCCTCCCACAGATCATGACCCTCCAAAAATGCTGTCATCTTGACAGCCCAGGCTTGATAATTCTCACCTGAAAAACTGGAGGAGCCATTGCAGAGAATCCACTTGATCCTGCCTCCATCAGCTTCTTCTTCGCAGATTGAACGCGGTCCTTCAGCTACTTCCACTCACCTCACAGTCCCTTAAGATCCCACAACGTGCTCTGATACCACTGTTGCTTCTAAATGTTTTCAGAAGCAGAAAGTGCTTAAGTTTCAAGGAACAACTCTACTCTTCATTCAACTTTAAAAAATATATATATAGACCAATCCAAAAACAGAACAACTTAACTGCACACAATCGTGCAAAAACAAACTTGATTCACTACCTAAAAAATAGCTAACAAACCAAACTGCTTAACAAACTAACTTGACTAACTCAAAATCACTAAAACGACAGAGTATTATGCAGCAGCAATGAGACACAGCTCCAACAAACTCTCCTCTTCAAGAAGCAAGCAGCGATACTTCAGCCTAGTCCTGAGCAATTTCCTAATCATGAGGCAGCAGATCCCTGCCATGCCAGAGTGCTTGCAAGAACAATCAGGACTCAACGGACAACCAAATACAGCC